>JAQQZZ010069951.1:0-22097 GCA_030265115.1 Mopalia vespertina | reverse complement strand
AAAGTTAATTTTCCTCCAGTGCTAAGTAAAGACAGTAGTGCTACTCTTCAAACAAACTGCCCTTAGCCAGAGGGCCCTAACATTTTGAAAGCTTGATCGATTTATGTGGCCATAGAAGCCTGCGGAACAATATTTGCTATGTCTTTGATAGGGCGACCCAGATGGTTTCTCTCGTCTTTAATAACTACGTCTCTTTGTGAACAACGAAATATTCACGATTTGATACGGAGTTCGTATCAGTTTGATACAGATATAACTCAAATGACATACACACATACATACAGTACGCCTATTTCATAAAAAGAAATGTTATTTTCCAATTCTCTGCATTTGAGGCTTTTTAACATGCGCAGATGATATTTTAAACATAACTGTATTTGATTAAAATAATATAATTAATTTATTTTTAGCCTCAGTTTCAGTTTCAATTTCAACAAAACCACCGGTTATCAATATATTTAAGTTTGTAGTACAGCAGCATGTTTTAATTTCAAAAGAATGATAAATTTGTCATTTCGCGTCGATTAGGTCACATACTTACTTTACGCACGACGGGATTGTAATTAGAATTACCCATCGGAAGAGATTTTAACAAATTTATATGGTTTAAGAAAAAGGATTAAAATTGGTTTTACTTCCAAGGTTTCCTCCCATAGCAATGTTGGCCAACGATCTGGAATTGACATTTAATCCTGTTGATCTAACATCTGATAAATAATTAAATGGAATGGAAGATGTAACAAATCTTCGAGCCTGATACGGCTATCCTTAAGCTTAAAATATTTGACAAAATCAAATATCACTTTGGTGAAACATATGCTTTTTTCACCATCAAAACTTGAATGAACCAGGGTACCCAATTCAAGAAGGGCACTTATCACGTTTCGATATAGCTTAATTGTCCAAGCAATTGTCTCTATACTCTGGTCATTATTTCGTGTCTGCGTAGTTCTTGGAAAACGACAGCTATTTTGATTTGTTCACATGTACTTGTGACCAAACTTGTACATTGTACATTAAGCATGATCCTGAATAAGTTTGTTACTTTTTAGAAAATGGAAGTAAAACTAGTGCGATGGATTCGTATCAATCAAGATGCCTAGTTACATACTTATCTCCTTTTTTAACGAACACCCATGCCAAAAGCCAAGAACTTGGGCAAGATAAAACGTGCAAATAACTGTTCTAGGTGTATTCCATATTTTGGTTGGAAAAGACAATTTCATTATAGACCTTATAGTCCCAATTGAGACGAGCAAACTTTTATTTATCTTCACGTATACAAATATATTTCTAAAAAGAAATGACACTGGAACAGGAATGTCGATTAATTAAATCGGCCAACCAACTCATGTTCTAGATAAACTCACATTAATATAAATAAAGAAAGAAAAATTCGCTTGCCTTCACCGGGATTCGAGCCTGGGACCTTTGGGTTACAGGCTCGCATAAATATGTATATACATGTGTGGAGTGCTCATTGAAACAATATACTGCCGATTTACTTAATCAGAGATCCTCAGTTGTATTTGGTTAATGAACAGACGGATAGCGTAAAATATCTTATCATTATCAAAGCGGTAATACCCCCCCTCCTCCCCTCGTTGGCTTGAAGCAATTCAGCTCAAAACGCTTTCCCGGTGGCCATCACCACGGCGAGTCGTCTTGACAAGATAAATTGCTGTGTTGAACCCTAGCGGCTGATACAGAAGAGATCACGCATGCTGAATTGGTAAATAAACATCACCCGTAATAAGTTAGCTGTGATCAGGGGATTCAATTGCCACTCTACAATCAATAATTGCGTCAGGACTGTTCTCTTTGAGGTCTGGCAATTGCCAGGCGCTAGATATTGATAGAATCGCTTTTGTGATACAAACAGTACCTGGAATTGTGATACACGGATCGAAGTGGTAATATAGCGGGGATAGCTCTTGTGCACCGAGTATAACCAGCTCTTTTTCTCTGAAACATGGTCTATGAAATATTTGATGGATCCCACCCTTCATCCAGATGTGTTGTGTAGTTCTACTAGTCACATGAAGCGGGCGACATTATAGCTCTGTTACACGGCGGCTTGTAGATGAACATTAACGTCAGCTCGGCATTGCGTAAGGAAGGTATTGTTGACTCAGTCTGCCTCGGTACTGGGAAGCGTTATATGTGTATAGAGGTTTTCTGTGAGGTCAATATCTTGACATTTTCTGGTGTCGTATATAATAATGATTAAGACAATGTATGAATAGTACTAAATCTTTGGCCTTTTACCGGGAGTTATTGTGTACAACACAACTAGGCCATACTATTCATGTATACAGCCAACTACGGAGAAAATGGACAGTTAACAGTTGTATGTACGATTTAGTTTGTTCTTCCCAAACGAGACTCTACCCGAAGTAAGGCGAGTCAAGTAGGTGTACAGGTGAGCAGTGGGCTGTTGCTGAGCGATGGGTGAAATATTGGCACTTATTTATATAACCAAATGATGCACATAAACGTACACAACATCAGCAGCCTTCGACTCCTTTAGGGATTCCCTTTTTCCTGTGATAGATCCGTGTTCGGAAACACTGTTTTACCTGCCATTGGAATGGAATTCCGATAAATATTGATACCAAATTAGGAATAACTGTTTTTACCTGTCATTGAAACGAGATTCCGATAAACAGTGATAACATATGAGGAGTGTTTGACTGTTTAATGTGTGTGGGGCACAAACAGGACTTCGGGTGGTGTTTAATACAATCTAAAATATAAACAATATTTGGCTGTTGTGCGGTAGGCTTCCCAATAGCATCAACTGTTGTAAGGGCGCCTATTTCCTTTGATATATTCAGCTACAAAACATATGTCCATTATTATATTTAAGCGCCTATGAGTCGGAATTCCTTTAAGAGGTTCAAGATAATACATTGTACATTTTTAAGGAAGATGTCCTGATGGCTAATTTCAACGTACCTCCATTGAATATTTCTACACGGAAGCTTATTCAAGAAATTGATTATGTGTACGTCTTGGTTTAGGCACTTAAAGTGATTCTGTTTCAGGAGTTCTATGTCGGAGTGGAATTTTATCTGTAGGTACAAAGTTCTCTTCAGGTCATTTCGCTTTTCTATTTTTTGAGATAGCCCATTATATTTCGTACTCTGTGTACATTAGCGTAAACTTTCCAAGGAGCTACTGTCTGTTGGTGAGCTCTAATTGGTCTTGGAAATTATATGAAAGTGTTTGTTATAGTCTGACAACGACTAGTTTGCGCATAAAATTATCAAACTAAATTTACTAGCGAAGTCATCAGCCAAGTAAGAGAGATTTAAGGCTTCTGTTCGGATTTAGGAACTAAATTGAAACATGAAAAACTACGTGTACACGAGTAGTTTACTTGCCCATCCACATCATCACACTCCTGAATCAGCCATCGATGCTTATCATCGTCGGACAGCTCACAGTAAACATCTGGTGTACGATATCCGGATAACCATTTTAATTGTGATAGGTAGTGTTGTTGTTGTTCTTTGTGTTGCATACCTAGTCAAACAGTGTCGCATAAAAACACCAATGAGCAAGGCTGGCATTGCGCAAAATGAACAGAAGCAAGGAAATGTCGTGTGTGACGTAGAGAAGTTACCCCTACGGCCTGGCGATTGTTCAGGTGTTTATCTATCAACAGTTGGTGTAATAAGACTAGAAACATTAAAAGTTAACAGAGAATACTTCGTGTAGATATGTGCTTTCAAGGCTTTTTTTACTGTTAAATCTTAAACAATGTGTCTTATCGGATAAAACCAAGTTAGCATTGAATCAACCTTTTCAAACTTCCAGTTCGGTTGTTGTCGGAAGAACAGTTTGAAGGCACCATGCAGGCAAATGCATGAAAGAAACGGAACTTCACAAATACTCTCCAAGCAATAATATAATTTAATTTTACAACACATTTTAGAGACAAACTGAATACTCGCTGAATACATGTTATAAACGCATCCATGGAGGATAATGCGTGAGTCTAAGATTTCGTAAGGACACACTATCCGACGGAACTTCATCATGATTATTTGACAGCAAACTAAAACACCCTTAAGGGAATACTTGATTTTGATTTTTGACAAGTCTTGACATAAGTGAAACACCCGTGTGTACTTGTGGGTGGTTAGAGACAGCTACGTGTTGCCCCGGTGCTCTCAGATCTAAGTGACAACCTAAGGGCGATCAGTATGATTTTTTTGTTTTGTTTATTTGTTATTGTCATTTCGTATCAATATTTGTTGCCAATAACATTGAGATTGGTTCATTCAAAGGTTGTGCTTGTGCTCAATCATGAGAGAAATAAGTGAAAATACAAATCAAGTAGTCTAGGAAACAAATTGAAAGAGTTATGAGATTAGCGCATCGTGAATTGGATTGAATTGCTGTATTCTTGAATGAAGCTTAGACTGAATAAGGTATTTTAGGATATGGGTGAATAATTGAACACTTTCCTGTAACATCCATCTTTAGGCCTACACTCTCTTCTCCACACAGCACAGTTTCCAATCTAAATACCGCTCACTTGGTGGTGTTGCCTTTACTTATGGCTTTGGAAAGACTGTTATTCTGGCAAAATAAATGGAACTTTCGGAGTACCTTAATTCACACTTGCCTTCTCTACGACAATGGCCACTTCAAGCCGGCTCACCTATCTGTCTTTCTGCTATATTCTTTACTCTATTTTAATCCTTGTTGATCCATTTGAACATAAGCATACATACTCTTTCACCGTATCTTTCCTATCCATATACAATTTACTATGTCCATATAACTGTATTAACTGGTTGTTTTTGCGAATCAACGTCCATTAAGTGAGTTATATGGGCCTTGCTGAAATCAACGGGGTAAAGTTAACAGTTATCTTTTTATACTGAATATGTTTGGAATAAAATGTTTTGAAATTCGCAAACCGTCTTTTTGTGTCCGTGACTGCATGTTTATTATTGATACTGATTGAACGTTTGCGATATATATAATGAAGTTGCGGTTTGTTTGATTTTTCTATTCCCTAGAAACGGCACGGAGTTTAAACTGCAAGTAAAAATCCATACTCAATAATCAAGAAATGCACATAGGATGCCACATTATTTTTATACCTAGCAGCTTTACCAATATCTGAACTTCTGGACGTAATCTGAGCCCTGCCATTCTAGGGCTTACTCTTTATTCCCTGTCAATCAAGGAGCGTTAAAATCACTTAACCCACTGCATGCTTGACCGCCGTAGATCAGGCAATAGTTGTACGTCTTTGGCGGTAGTTTTGACGTCACTGCAATATTTATAGGTTATTATACACAACTGAATCCAATATGGCGTTTTATTGTACGAGTCCACGTCGGGATGACAGTCCGTATTGGACGAGCCGCCGAATTTATTATACACCGAGAAGCATAATTTAGAAGGAAGGAAGCACAATATGTATGTTACATTTCAGAACATTCGCAGGCTTGTGAAAAAATGTGGCGAAGAGATAACGTTATGACGTCTTAGAACATTTTTTGTCATCTTTGACAGTGTCCCGATGACGCCGCTGATTATGACGTCATGATTTTACCCAAACGCTTCTTTCAGTGGAGTACCGTGACGTCGGATCCAATATGACTTTTTTCCAATCCAATATGATATTCGATCAAATCCAATATGGTATTCTATTGTATCGTCACCTGGTACAAACCGAGTGCTTTCATTGGATAGCACATCCAAGTGTATAATAATATGTGGCATTTGATTGGTCTACTTGTTCGGCTATTATCCCGGCAGATGGCAGAACTTCATGGCGACGTCAGAATGGTTACCAGAAGATGGAAATCCCTACGCATGTACTAGATTTTCTACTCTTTTTATGTACTTAAACTGACATTGTAAAGATATAATCAATAGAAAAAATTCTTAATTGCTAAATTTGAGCTTGACCAAAACTTTGATATCAGCCATACGCATTCGATTCGTTTGGTGAGAAATAAATGATCTTATGACATCTGTTCGCGAAGTTAAGTACCAGCTATAATGGCATTTGGTTTTTTGCCTTGTCATGATTATAGGGTTAGAATGTAACTAAACGAGAGATACGTGTGTTCTCGAATAACAGAAAGTGCCATCTATCTCAATAGCACGATATGCATATTCATATAAATTGGATTATTCTTCAATGATATAGGTGATACTGTTACATACGTAACAGATTAATATCCATTTTACCACTGGCTAAATCCACCAACCCCATAGTGTATGTATGTTTTTTTTCTTCTAATTGACTTCCAGGTATCTCGTTCAAAATCTGTCGCTAGGGTTCGAATTCTGCTCTTTCATGCCATATTTTGTGATGCTGTATGGTGTAGCTGTAGGAATGGGAAGGAGAATGACCATCTTCTTAATTTTTCGTTGATGCAAAAATTGAAAGAATGAACGAGGTACCCGGAAAAGGAGTGAAATAAGTAACATATCGCGGATAACAGTTTAGGCTCTATAGGTTTACTATGCTGTAATCAAGTCTCTGGACTCGTGATGGCTTAGATTTCTTGGTGCTGATTTCCGATTAAAGTACAGTATGATTGGTGTTTAACGTTGTACTCAAGGGTATTTCACCTATATGACGACAGATAATCCTTTTCACAATGTTCCTTGCTCAAATACGGTAAAAACTTGGCGGAAACATTTTACAAACCTTCCTGCAATTGCAGGACCACAGCAATGTGACTCACTCATAAACGCGATGGTCGACACACGGACTCGATCCCATGAACGGTACATAGAAGTAGGGCAAGAAGACAGTCACGATGACCACGAAACCTGTGCCGCGGACCACAGAACTAGTGTCTTGTCAACCTAAACTTATCAACCGATAAAAACAATTACGTACGATAACTTAAAAAAATCTTAACGGTTTATTCCCTTTTCCTGTTTAAAGTAATATTACGGTGGTCTATCGAGTAGCTGAAAAACGTGGTTTTCTTTTACATTGCTGATATAGCCCAACAAAGTAAACCAATATTTGTACAGCAGGTTATTGAAAACCATCGGACTGTTGAACCTCTGGGTGATACTTGCAAGCCTTTACTGGTGTTACAATTGGCTCGGGACATTGGGCGGAGCAGTTTGCCACACGTTGGTATGTTTGCACTCAAATCAGTCACAGTACACTTTAAGAAAGATATGGCTCTAATGGAACTCTTTAACGTTCTTCAATTATGGCTGTTCTGGTACCCTTTTTGGTTCTTTATGGAACCCTCACAGCAACTGTTCCACGTATTTCGCCCTATCTTATTATATCAATGAACCGTTTTTGTCCTTATGGCTCCATTTGGGACCATTCTGGTTACATTTAGAACCATCATCTGCTCTAAAGAACCATTATTTTTAAGAGTGAATATTCGTCACACACGCGATGTGCCGGGAAGAACGGCCACACCATTATGCTACGCAAATGAATACACGTAATCATTTGTTTTCCACTTTTGCTTTCCACCGTGTGGTTCAGTGCTGCACGGTGGTTCTAATGGTTCATGAACCTTAAAAAACTATACTGATTTGAGAATTTAATTTAGAAAGACCATTGATATTGATTATTTTAACAGATAATCCTCGAGGGTAGCTCCCTTCACCCATTGGGCTGGCACGCCGTCATATGACTGAAATAACCTTAAGCACGGCGTCATAATCCCATCAAACAAACAGACAAACAAACGGACAAACGCATTTCCAGACAGACTTCTATGAATTGTGCAATTACACTATTTCGACATGTGTCACTTCGTGTAAATATTTATAACTTCTTATGCATAGATCCTCCCCTACGGTAGATAAGTTCATCATTATGATTAAAAATAAATGCAAATCACACGGGCTGCTTTCATGGACTAGACATTGCAGCGATACCTGCTATTCTATATTACATACACCAGATATCGTGAACATACCATGACAAATGATACGGTGCTTCGACATGTCGGTTCATGACTGGTAACAAGATACGTTCACGTTATTATATGAGTATTGAGTAACTTCGCGAAGGACTTTTTCAATGATGGAATATAATTGCAGCGTTATTAGAAAAGCAACTGAAAATATAGAGATAGAAATATAATACAGTCTGCACAAGTCAGTCGTCACGAGATAAAGACATCTTCACGTGGTGCATTCCACTTCCGCATGCAATGTTTCTTTCTCTATTTTTTAAATCACAAGGAAAGGTTTATATGGTAATTGTTCTCTTTGGTCATGTGGCAGATCCCAAAAGGTATACAAAATATAATATAATAAGTCGCTATTTAGAGCGGAACCATAAGTCGTATTCGAATGGACGATTTCATTCAGCACGTAAATAGCTGCACAGCAGAAGAAACAAATTAACGACAATACATCAGTAGAATGGATTTATTGCATGTTAATTTATATCCAACATAATGACGTCCTTGTTTGCTTATCAGGCATTAATTGTCAATAGGCGCATTCAACAAGATGTTTTCGTTAATGCTACGTTCCCGCTATCCACGACTGAAATCGTCGAATAATCGTGGTGATCTTATCAGGTCTTGAGGTCAGTCGTGGCAATCGTGTTAGTCGTGGAAAAGTTTTGGACAGTAATGCTAGAATCCCACTATCAGGATTGGCGACACGATTGAAATCGTCGCCTTGATCGTGGTGATCATATCAGATATTATCAGATGTTGAGGTAAGTCATGGCAATGTTGTTGATGGTAGGAAAGTTTTGAACGGTTCTAAAAATTTCTACGATCAACACGATTCTCAAAATCGTATAATATCTAATAGGATCACCACGATTAAGAGGACGATTTCAATCATGCTGCCAATCCTGATAGTAGGAACCTAGCAAAACTTTCCCACGATTGACCTCAAGATCTGACAGGAGCACCACGATTAAGACGACGATTTCAATCGTGCCGCCAATCGTGTTAGTGGGTACATGGCATTAACACGGTAAAACCGTGTTCTACGAATTACGTTCGTTGTTCAGCATTGTGAATATCTCCATCATATTAAAACGTCTACTGAGTGATTAATACAAAAACGATATAAAGAGACAAATATTAATTCCAGTGACCTTCGTGTAAAGCTAACAGTTTTCCCCTTTATAAGGAAGAGGACAAAATTATTTCCTTGTAGAATGCGTCTCGATTCCCTTACAGAGAAACTCTATAGGAACATATAGGATTTTATACTTATCCAAATGATGTCCAAAACCCTATATAATATTTTTGTAAGGGAATTAACACGAATTCTACAAGAAATTAATTTTGTCCTCTTCCTTTTAAAGGGGCAAACAACGTTAAGTTGATAGCCTGTAGTCTGCAGTTATGTAACATGGCGTTCACAGTGTTTATGATCACATTAAAGCTGGTTTGATACATGTAACAGACTTGGCAACTCATGTATGGTGTACTGTTCGTCACATATCGGTTCTCTCTCTCGAACATTAACTATTATTCAATAAGTATCCACCAAAATAATTTCACATCAATTGTTTGTTAATAAGTTAAGGGAATTGTTGTTTTGGTGGCGATAATTGTGGATTTTATAGATACAGAAATGATATGTAATGACGTGTCCAGCATACAACAGTTAGTAAATTGGCTCTTACATAATTAGAAAAGCTAGTCAGAAAGTTTGAAGACCATTTTTGTTAAACTGCTGATAACAGGCTTTGTATTTAGTCTCACTTTTTCCCCTTTAACGCATGACCTTCCAGTTGCCCTGATGCTCTAGGAGCTAAAGGACAACATGACGCCGATCTTTTTTTGATGTGGTATTGGGTTTTGTAATTGTCCTGTTTTTGTCCTGTCTTGTCTGTTTTTGTCAGTATTTTCGAGGGTGGTTTCCTTCAACCATTGGTCTTTCACGCCGTCATGTGAGTGAAATAACCTGAAGTATGGCGTTAAACCCCAATCAAACAAACTGAAAGTTATAATGCACGTTTATCAATGCACAGAAATATTTGTTTATTTGACAAGACAATTACAGGACGTAAAGCAAAGATATCACAGACAGATGTTTATCATATTGTCACTTAGCTCTGAGAGCACCAGGGCAACAGGAAACACCCTCCCTCAACATTAAAACAGCGCTCCGCATGTATGGCATTTAACCAAGCAGCAAGAGACTTCCACTGCATACATTGAAAAGACAAGTCCATTCTATTGCATTACAAATAAGTTTGAAATGAATATTCACCACATATTTTTTTTCGGTTTCTTTTTATACCTTTTATACTTTTTTATTTAATGTTCAATTTTATTTATTTATTTTTTTAATAATTTTACAGCTTATAAATGAGTGGTACTAATATAAAATATTTAAATTTGCCTAGACATCAGCCACATTTTACGAAACATTACAATTCCTCGCTACCACAATGTACAGACGGCAGATATCTGTCTCCCTGTCTTTAATCGTGCCGGAGATTGCCAAAGTCGGAGACGGCGTTTGTGTATTGGCAACTCGCGACAGCTGGCGCAGCTGTAAAAAAAAACATGGATGTAGAGCCATGTCGGTCGTTTTGTCTCAAAACGACGATTGGAGCATCAACCGATAATTGGATACACTCTCTTAATATATATTTATGTTTATTTAAAAGAGACAAATAAAGTGATGTTGGTCCGCATAATACTAATTACATCGTCATCTGTTTTTATATCCCCAAAGTGATAAGAACTTCATTAAAATATGGACGCAATATTAATAAAACTTAATAAAAATTCGCCATTTGTTATAGAAAAATTACAAAATGAAAAAGATCTATGAGACATACCCAATGATATTTTTGTAAGAAAAGTGTTAGTTCTACTTCTAGGCCTGGATGCCAGAAGCAATATTGCATAGTTTTTTAATATATATTTATGTTTATTTAAAAAATAAATGCTGTTGGCCCGTATAATACTAATTACATCGTCATCTGTTTTTTATATCTGCAAAGTGATAAGAGCTTCATTAAGATATTGACGCAAGATTAATAAACCTAAAATGATCTATTTTTAAGATATAGCCAATGCAATTATATTTGTGTTCATGACGGCAGTTTTGGGAATGTTACTATGCTTAGGATAGACTTGGCGGTGCTTCCTTCTGGCTGTGCTTCTGCCATAGGTATATACGTGGAACAAAGTGGTTACAGGAGCTAAATAGGTGTTCTTAAATAACTCAGATATCATGTTAATCCGAGCCGGATAAATCTACTATTTAAATAATGTGTCTAAAACTTTGTTAATAATAATTGTTTACAATCATTCATAAACATTTAATTTTATGATACACACCAATCCGTTTCAGGAACGTGATCACAACATCGCCAACAAAGCTGTCAGACAAATCCTTCGTAGAGGTGACCGTGTACAGCGGTTTCCTAACAGTGGCGAAGTCCATACAGTCAACCAATAATTGATTGATATCCTATACGCAATCACAGATTTCACATTTGGGTTTGTTCTTAATTTCGTAAAAAAAAATTGTGTGAGTTGACCTTGACACAGGAAGAACAAACACACCACACTCGAAATTCTAGATCATGTGAGAAGACTTGTGTAAGTTCGGTTCATTACCTCAAAAATCTCTGATCGAATTTAAATCAATATATATTAGACAATTGTCAAAACTAAGCTTGGGATAGGGATTTTAATGGCCTCTTAAGTGTGGGATAGCGTCGCAGATACTAACACATTACGGTAAATTGTTTTTGTGCGTTCACAACATCTCGTGTACTCGGGGTTTACATGAGCTGTGCATCTGTTTAATATTGTTGGGTATGATTTGTTTGATTGGGGTTTAACGTCGTACTCAGGGGTATGTCACTTATATGACGACAGATTTTCCCATATAATACTCCCATATGAGACGCTTCATCCCACATACATACGTGGTATGAGTGCGTGACGTAAGCTAGCCAATCAAAATTTGTGCCGGAACTATTTTTTAAGTTTATCAATGAAAGTTGTAGGTCAAGTGTACTACAAACCCCAAATATGGCACATTTACACACGACACTATCGATCGTCTGCTACTTCGATAATTTATTAAAAATAAACAAAGCTGAATATTGGTTCGTTATTCAGTGGGTGTACAATTACCGGAGGAACAGTAAATATAAATATTTCTCTTCCTCACAGTAAAGAGAAACTGGACGTATCTGTAGAATCTGATATCATTTAAACTACATGTAACTGACAAACCGTGCGCCAAACTTTTCAAGTCAAGCAGCTCGACCATGGTGATGACCCCTCGTTTGAATTATGATCTGTTTCCGAGTTTTCATTTGCAATCTTTTAAATTCTTCAAGTTATTATTGTTATTTACTGCCTTACAATCTGTTTATTATTGTCATCGCGTATTAAAATGCGAAATTGAAATACATTTATTACAATTACCGGAGGAACAGTAAATATAAATATTTTTCTTCCTCACAGTGAAGAGAAACGGGCTAAACTGGACTTTTCAAGTCAAGCAGCTCGAGCACGGTACCATAGTGATGACCCCTCGTTTGAATAATGATCTGTTTCCGAGTTTTCATTGCAATCTTTTAAATTCTTCAAGTTATTATTGTTATTTACTGCCTTACATCCTGTTTATTATTGTCATCGCGTATTAAAACGCGAAATTGAAATACATTTATTACAATTACCACAGGAACAGTAAATATAAACAATTCTCTTCCTCACAGTGAAGAGAAACGGGCTAAACTGGACGTATCTGTAGAATCTGATATTATTTAAACTACATGTAACTGACAAACCGTGCGCCAAACTTTTCACGTCAAGCAGCTCGAGCGCGGTACCATGGTGATGACCCCTCGTTTGAATAATGATCTGTTTCCGAGTTTTCCTTTGCAATCTTGCAATCTAAAATAGCTCTGAGAATTCTAATCCCACAATCAAGTTGTGTGGGATCCTCTTAATCCAGTTCACACTTCTCCTTGCCTATTTACGGTGGAAAACCGGGAGTAAACCTTGTAAAAACCATCCCCGCGATTGTCGGAGCCACATCGTGTGACTCACTCATATACTTGATGGTCGACAGACGGACGCGATCCTGTGAACGGTCAATTGAAGTAGGATTAGTAAGAGCACACGCTGCCACTAAGCCACGGCCGCGGCCCTGTTGGGTATGAAGTTAGTACTTTACCGTAATAATTTAATACAAGTTATTACCTAATGTTGATAAGTACTAATGTGAACTAATAAACTCATAAAAGTGTACCAAATCCAGAAAGCCTGAATGAAAGAAAACTGAATATAGCGTGTGTTTGATTTCATTCTATAAATTATTGACATATGGAACATAGTCAGTAAAAATGCAATAGGCTACATTCGTGACAGACTATGTATCTGATTTTACTTTTCGCCTACTTATATCCAAATACAGGAATTACGACGAACCGCCGTGCTTGATGCAGTAATATGTTCCTACTCTGATTTAGACCGTCCCTATTGTAATATCAATTCACCATGCCTGTATACTAACACAACACTTAATAGCCAATATATATATAAAAAAAGAATGTTTACGATCTTGGTCCATTCCTTCACAGGCATTATAATCGTAGACTCTCTTTAATATCGGATCGTTAATATTTAATCACATGGATTACTATGTTAATAATGCGTCATACCTTTATCTATGTATTTATCAGCTTGTAATAAAGAAAGGCTGGCATACAATAATTGGTATTATGGGGATCAACAGCATCTGTAATAGCAATCTGTATCGCTTTAATATAAACATAAATACATATCAAGTTATACGTTACAGTGTTCTTGGAGTCCATGAGTAGAAGAAGAAATAATACTTTATCAAGAAACAGCATGTTTTCTCTTAGTGTCTCTGCTTGGCTCGTGATTCTTATGTCAATGGTAAGCGGAGAGAAAACTGAACAAGGTGAGTATAAATAACTTACACCATTAATGGTGTTGGCTAGTTGCTACCACCTGTATGCATGGTGCTTCTGTAGTATCATGGAAGAAACCAAGCTTCATAATGTCAGACAGCCGATTTTGAAAAGTCAGAGCAATCTCATCTGGTTATACCAAACAAGCGGCCGTCCCAAATCCTGAAAAACAGTTGTCCTTAGCATCTTGTTAAACTCCTTTTTTTTTCAAATTTTAGGGCCAAATCCATTATTCATGTATCAAGTTTTTTCCCCCACGTTATCACACGACTGTTATAGTCTGGTCATGTTTCATTTGATGTTATTGCTTTGGTCACACGGCTACGGCCGATTTGCCCATTTAACCATTTCAGTCTGCTGTCCGGTGCTCTATTATTGAAACAATGACCGGACAACGAACCATTATCCCACTTTGTTATGTTTTTGGTTGTTTTTCCACAGTTCTAAATACTGGTTTTACCAGACATTTTTTCAGGGTTGATTGCGGTATATATGTTCTAATCTACATGTGTCTTGATGTGTTTATTTTTCAACTAAGTTCGAGATAATTCAAATTATATTGCTCAAATAAGTATCTCAAAATTTTAAAAAGGTGAAACGTTAGTATTGAAGTTTGAGTTTAAAGAAACTAATAAAATTGTTGTGAAATTTTCCACAAGTGCATAGCTTGTCAAATGCAGATCTTCATGTAAACAGTCTGACACAATTTTTATCTTATTTGAAACTTTCACTTAGACTAGAAAACAAGGTCCGGAATTAAGAACCAGCTTTTAACCTTTCCTTGATTGAAACAGTTTTAGTTTTGATTTTATAAGCAAAATGGCGTAAATGGTAATTGAAAGTACCAGTTTCCAGCCGAATTTAATTGATCTTTCCCTTTTAAAATTTTGTTTTAATACCTTCTGATGTTTATATGCTGGTTCTTGGACTTATAGTATTGACATTTAAGCTGTTATTTTAACGCTTATCTAAAATTATACTTTGTCCTTAAATTTAAAAAAAAAATCATGAGTTGGTATTTGTTCTAAAAGGTAATAGGTTTAAACGAGAGCAATAGAATGCCATGCTCTTTTTCAATCAGGATTAATCCGACGATTTTAACATTATTACATGGTTAACAGTTACGATAGTATTGCAGGTCTTCAGCGGAACTCCTGGTTATACAAGCGTATACATTTAAGTCATCTATCATTATGGTAGTTCCAATGTTAACAACAAACAAAACATAATTAAATTTAAACTGTTTCAACAATTGGGGTTATATAAAGTAGTAGGCATACATTTTGAACATATTCAACGTAAACAAAACCCATAGGAAGCCCTTTGGGGTTTTCTCCATAAATGAAATTATTTTAAGTAAAGAATAAACCATTTCTGTCACAATATAGTAAATAAAACATAGTAACAATAACCAATATGCTAAAGATATCTTAATATTTCAAATATGAAAGGATAACGCATGATGAAATTTGAACATTATTTATCAGTTCGGAATGGAATTAAAATAATTCGTCAGTATGGTGCTGAGTTAGTATATGCATTTACGGTGCATCCTTTTCCCTCCTTTTGCCTATCGTAGCAAATCAAATAACGAAACAGAACCAAAATACTGGTTCTAAATCCTTTTAGGCGACAAAAATGAACTAGCATGTTTTATTTCATTTGCCTTAACCGCAGGAAACAACATGCTAAGTCCTCAAATTGAAGTAAAACTTTATAGTAACCAAATCACTGCGAAAATCAATTTAACTTTAAAACCATAACTCGATAGTTCATGCTGAACC
This sequence comes from Mopalia vespertina, assembly GCA_030265115.1. Classification (NCBI taxonomy): domain Eukaryota; kingdom Metazoa; phylum Mollusca; class Polyplacophora; order Chitonida; family Mopaliidae; genus Mopalia; species Mopalia vespertina. Next base: position 6,398 of record JAQQZZ010069951.1, on the reverse strand, counting down.
AACAACAATCGATACACTCCAACCGATCTATGAAGGTCTGGGTGGCACATCCCTTATAAAAAAGTACCATGGTGTAGGCCAAAATACCGTTGTAAACCACAGTACATTGGGCTCATTCAATCCGTGGTACACCATGGTACTTTTTTTTAAAAGGGATGTCATCTCTTAAACCCTGTTTCCGAAATATTAGCATACTTAGTTAATTTATAATTTCACAACAATTGTCATATAAAATTCGCATAAAACCGCCAACATAAAACCACCATCAAACAATTTAACCATCAATGCATAGAGAATTATGGACCCATATAGACCTACTTTAGACATAAACCATCATGAGCCAGACGCAAATTTGTAATAAAAATAGTTTTTAACATCGGCATCTGTCTCTATAACATTGGCTGTTATTCAATAAACATTTATCATAATCGACAGGAAACCGCATGTAATTTATAATTGGTAAAAACGATATTGATTTGGTGATTATTTACTAAAATATTTGTTAACGGAGACAGAATAATACGGCGTGAAAAGTCTATCATACCTGAGTTATCAAGTTGAGTTACAGGATTAGCTGTATAATATGTTCATATTATCATTTCACACACACTCAGAAAACCATTTGTCATAACTACACTGTTCGAAATAGTGGTTCTTTGATGGTTCTTTAGAAATGAAGATGGTTCTATATAGAACCGTTACGACAAAAATGGTGCTTTGATATAAGAAAAAATGGAGAAATACTAGTTACAGATGCTGTAATGTTTCCATACAGAACCATAAGGGTTCCATCAGAGCCATAAGCTGAATAACCTTAAAGGGTTAAACTAAGAGCCATATTCTTCTATTGTACTGTTTATGGCCTATCTACTCAATTCATTTGTAATGTTTATTTCTCTATTAATCGTCTTGACATTTCTTGTATAAATCATCGACCAATAGAAATAATGTATTACATATAGAATACATGCAAAATAATTAAATAAGCAATACGGAGAGGAAAAACGTGTTCCATCACAGAATGCTAACTTAACGAAATCATTTTCGTTATTTCATGTGGAACTTTCAGAAATGACGCCATGTCAAACAGGGTTTATGTTTCTATTTAACATATCGAGCCATATAAACGTGTCTTGACAGCTGTACGTTCTTAAACAATGTGGCTCCAATGAAACCCTATATGGTTGTTCAGTCATTGCTCTGGTGGAACACTTTTGGTTCTGTATGGAACCCTCAAAGCAACTTTTCTCAGTATTTCTCCCTTTCTTTTTACATCAAAGAAGCGTTTTTGTCGTAATGGTTCCATATATAATCCTCCTCTTTTCTATAGAACCCTCAACGGACCATTACTGTTGAATGTGTATAGTAAGTTTGATATCATTGTGGTTTCTTGGGTGAATCATAACAGCGTTGTTACAGTATTTTTGTATTTTTAGAATGGTTCACAGGAGTACAGCAGTTGCTGGAAAACTTCACTACGGCTTACAACTCGATGGACATAATGGCCGCGAAGGCGACAAAACTGCCCAATATTCATCTAAAAGCCCCAGGGAGGAAGATGAATACGAACTATGATGGTAAATATCTTGTTAGAACATATCTAGTCATTTCATTTCATTGATGACACTGCATGTCTGATTGCAGCAAAATCTAATTACATTAGCCAGAGAGTGCTACAATCAATTAACACCAATCTCAACGTTATCAATTTCTGATTATATGAAATTGTTGTTTTTCTTAATTCATACTGCAATCAATATTAAGATATGGTAATACAAGTTAGTCTGATCTTTATAGTTTTAATCCACAAAAGTCCAATGAAATAAATTGACATTATGCTGAGCCTCATCAAAGTAATTTTAGCTTTTGCGGTTCGTGATGCATGCATATATATTTTTGTTAAATAGATGTGTTTATGAATCACAAGGGACGATTATCGCTGAAACTCGAGAGAGTTCGATGGTATTGTGGTGATCAAGCAGTTTTCGAAATTTCAATGGAACGTGAAGTTGAACACAATAAACCATTACTTGGAAAGTAAGTTAGCCTATCTGATCTTTGCGTTAGAGGAGTACGGTAAATATATATTATTAATGTAGCGAGAGAAAAATGTGCTTACCTCCACCGAGATTCGAATTGATCTCCTACTAGTAGGGCCAGCCATGTAACCGACTGGGGCCAGTTAATCGAAAGACGATTACCCGCTAACACCAGATTAAATTGCTAATACCCGGTTAGAGATAGACCTTCAACATGGCGTGACGTCATATAATGGTGGATTAAATTTAATAGCGCTTCGAGAAACCGGCCCCATAACTATAGAGGCTTACGGCATAACGACCGCGAATTCCATCCAGACAAATGCTTCGAATCTTGCTCTATTGGAATCACTGACAGACTACGGTTGATTGGCTGTTTGGGGATATTGGCGCGTGCATCCTTATGGATATTCGCGCCAAAACTATTCGGTAATGTTAATTCAGTTCACTTTATTTGCATGAATATACAACAGTGCCGTGCGGATAGAAAACATATTCAAATCAATTATCATTTTAACTTCAACTACACCTCTTTCAATTTAAACCCTTGGGAACTGTCTAGTTTCAACAACATATGTGTAGACACCTGAAAACGTCCTTCTTTTTATCGCGATAACTTGCTTAATAATTTTATTATATATTTCTAAACATTAGCCGTATTGGTACATGGATGTTGATAAATTATAACCGATGAAACTACTCCATCTCTAGCTTAAATAATGGGATTAACTGACATCTCGTGTGTTAGATAAACTCCAAGAGATGGGCAAGATTTCAAAATGACCTTCAACTGAATGATCAGAAAGCAGGAAATGTCAGTTATTAGGGAAAAGAGTTGTAAAAAAAATAACTCAAATTAAAGTTGGAGGTAAAGGGGATTGGGGGTTGTTGTCGGTCAACCTACCCCAATAGACGCGGATCCAGGGTTCTTGGAAGTAGATGTCCGCGGAGATGTGATCTTAAGCAGTATTTAGCCCACCTTTTGGTTAAAACTCCGCCCTCAAAACAGTAATTTAGCCGTCATGTGCTGAAAATTTAACCGTAACAAAATCCTAGCGCAATTGGTGAGGTTTCACCTTCCAGATAACATAACACGATTCTACGGATTTCAACTTCTATATTTATTATTGAACAACGTTTCAGTGCAGATACTAGCACCTATCTCAAGCTTAATGACAGGACAGAAATAGAACCGTATATGTACATAAATATTCCAGTTGCAATAACAATTGCAATGACAAAAATGAAATGGTTTTAGATGGCTTTTAGAAAACATTTAAGGGGCTACATCAAGGGGTACAAAGAGAGCTAACAATAACACACATCAATGGTTTGGGTAAATTCACATGTGTCTCACAAGGGTTTTAAACAGTAACATAGGCATGCGGGTGATTTTTTTACAGAGTGGATATGGTGTAAGGAGGGCATGTAGAGCCCAGTGTCTATGTAGCGTTTGTTACACGAGCAGCCGATCGTATCTACAAGATCACCTACTCGTGCAACAAACACTAAATAGGAGAAACGTGCCCCCCCCCCCCTCCTGCCTCCCCTCTCGAATACAGATAACCAAATCTCAACCGAACAAAACGATCGAAAATCAGCTCTCTCCGACCATATATACGTGACCCCGTCACATGAGATAATCTGGACTGACATAAAAACTTTAAATGTAAATATTACCATTCTAACAACACGCAAACTAATGGAAGACTTTCAAATCCGCAGATCCAAACCTGAATTAAATAAATAGAGACACTGGGATGGAGTTTAAGTTTATGTACTGGTCAGTACTGGTAGGTTTACGGTAGACATTGGTTTGCAGTTGGTAACTTTCTCTGTTAACTAACACATCAAGGAACGGTATTTCTGAGTTAGCTTCCGTGCACATGGTGAACTTCACGCGGGGGTGCTGGTCATTTAATTAGTTGATTAGTTCTATATTTATTCCCCTAGACTGAATTAACCGACAACAGTTCCTCTCATGCCACACTCCGCACGAGAAGGCGCACCCAGCAGCGGAAAAGGCGGCATAGCACCCGTACCCCACATAAACCGTCATCGACCACGTCAGCGACTAAGCCAGCGATAAAGACGCGCGCCAAGACCCTTCGACGGTTACATTACTATCAAACAGCCCGGCAGCCTACAGCGGGGCAGAACGGGTTATGGCAGGTGGTACCGGATCGAGGCATCAACCCGTAAGTGGTGGAGTGATTGAAAGAAAAACGACCCGCCCAGCGGCACTTTCAACGTAATCTGGTGATTGGCAAGCGGATTTGGTGGACATTCAAAGCTTGGCCATACACAACGAATATTACTGCTATCTCCTCACCTGTGTCGACATTTTTTCCAAATATGCTTGGGTGGTTCCAATTCGGACTAAAACGGGGGCCCAGTGGACCATCATTGCCACTGCGTGACGAAGAATTTATCAACAAAGATCCACACCGAAGAAACGTGTTCTGTTTTCACACCTGGACCGAGACGAAAGCCTCCATCGTAGAGCGGTTTAATCACACGCCCAAAAGATAAATGCAAAAGTATTTTACAGTGGAAAATACACGACGCTACATCTATGTCGACTGGACTTGGTGCAGTATTGGGCGAGAACCGACCCAGTTCAAGGTCACCCAGCAAGCCGTCGTCCGCCAGCGTTTGAGTTACTGAGTCTATAATTAATCATTGATACACTACTGAGGATATTAAAACAACTTGACCCATGAAGTAATATTCACCAGGATATACACGCACAATCGATATCGATATCGCATTCCGTGCGTATAACGGTAAAATAACACCAACACGAAGCGATGAAGGCCTATATGTAAAATTCAAGAAATAGTAACAGAAGCTTATTTCATCTTGGTTTCAATCACGCAAATGTATCTATTATTGATCAACCTAGTACGTTGCAGCATTAATTAAAACCAACTTCAAATTATATATGTTTGTGAAGTCACAACAGATTAAATAGGGAAACCACTTGTAGCTGTGGATTAATTAAATTATATTTGTATGTTCTGTTTAACCAATAGAAACATTCAATCGTGTTTACGGCTTATCTCATATATAGTGAGAAGTTTTAAGAACATTTTTTAAGTCTTAACGGCACCTTCCTGTGAAAGACTGAAGGAGCTAACCATTTTGGTCTGTGTCCAACTGAAATTGTTGGACTAAATTACTTGCTTTATTTAATTTTTATTTTTCTCATCGGGAAAATCATATAATAGTGGCGATGGCGAGATCAAGATAATCTCTAGAATGCTGCCAGACGATAAATATGCCATCGTCGGATCGCCGGAAAGTTTTATTTCTCTACATTACAATCTTTTTTTATTTATTTATTTATTCAATAGGCCAAGACCCAGTAACAGACCAGGATAAAACACTTTATACAACACAAATATAACAAAAGTATTCATACAGCGTTTAACATTTAATAAAAAAGAGTATAAAATAAGAATAAAAATTTTAAACAGAAAATGGACAAAAATTGTTAACAAAGAATAAGTGGCTTAAAAATAGTAATGCTAATCCATAACAATGAATGAGAATAAGTGTTAGTCTTAAAATATTCAAATAAATATACTAGGAGGTATATAGTATTATTTATCTATTAAATTAGTGACAGCTTGCTTAAAAACTCTCTTTGATGTAAAAATGCCTACATTCGACCCGGTGGCTACCTCATTAAAAAGGGATGTAACTCGTGGTATTAACAAACGATTTCTTACATTTATTCTGCTACGAGGAGCATAAAACAAAGGTCTGTTTCTCAAGTTTCTTACAGGTACATAAAACACAACTGCTCTAATAGATACGAAGAATTATAGTTTGAATTTAAAATAGAATGTAAACATGTAAAGTCCAAAATTGATCTCCTCGTCTCTAAAGATGAGATATTAAAAACACTACATAAAAAGTCATAGGACTGTCAAGTTTTGATTTATAAGCTAAAAAACGAATAAAACTTTTTCGTACTCTCTCTAGTTGAGCAGTACCAACTTAACCAGGATTCCAAACAACAGAGCAATATTCTATCAATAACTAATGATCTATACAAAGACAAACATGTTTCTGTTGAATTAAAGTTTTTACAGCATATTTTTATGAATCCTAATATTTTAAGAGCTTTGTTACAAATAATCTGAACATGCTGTTTAAAAGTTAGCTTTTTATCTAGAAGTACACCAAGGTCTTTCACTTCGTCTACCCTTTGAAGCACCATATAGTTTATTTCATAATCATTGGTTATAAAGTTCTCTTTTATTTGTGAAAGTAATAATTTGACATTTCTTAGCATTTAAACTTATTTTCCATGTCTTACACAGATATATCACTATATTTCATAACATCCGG
>JAQQZZ010069940.1:0-22109 GCA_030265115.1 Mopalia vespertina | reverse complement strand
TGTCTTTGATGGAATTTGAAAAGACTTGTAACTCGCAAACATTAGTTTATCAGTTAGGTTAAACAAATCGATAACAGAATTTAGCTTGCCAAACAACTACATAGGAAAAATTCAAATGTAAACTTGTTTGGTAGATTGTAGGTCATAGGGACCAGGAACACTTTCACAAAATGTTGTACAACAAAATATATCATACAATGAAACTATAGGTGTAAAAATATCTAACAGGATTTTATTATCACATGACATTTTGTGAAAGCGGCCCAGAATTTGATAAAAGACATCACATAAAAATAAAGAATATCAAAGAGCTTACCTATTCTGAAGTCTATATATCCCTCTCCACCTGAAATGACAAGCTTAGTTTGTGTGGAGGGAGCAGGTGTAGCCTCCAACAGCTTAGGGGTGTTTGTGGGCACCATATTATCACTGGCTGCACTCATACCTTTGGATGGGGCACCTGATAACACAATAACAGTAACAAATTAGTTAACAGCATTGAAACATTAGACTTAAATTTAAATCAGAACCTAATCTTAAATCAAATGCATTTTAGTTAACATGTTATCTTTAAAATGCTGACATGGAATATTATAAACTGCTATTTTAGACAAAACGAAGGAAGCTAAAAAATAGGACAAAACACAAGTCAGTGGCCAACTCTGAATGCAGAAGACAAGGTATTCAATGGAAATGTTAGAGCTGTTACTACTGGGGTCTGTACAGGCCACAACCAAAGACCAAAACTGTATAAGATATATGCTGCTTATTGATGAAAGCACACTAATAGAACATTTTAAATGAAGCTGAAAGACCTGGGTCAGTTACTCAAAGCTCTGTTAACTTAATTTTTGACAGGTTATTTTGCCACCTGTATGCAATCATATAGGTGGCTTCGCCTTAAGCACAGCATTGAACCCCAATCAGTAAGATGCAGAAAAGTATGAAAAAGGATGTTTTGATAAGTGATAATTTAAGAAATCAGTTTTTGTCTGAATTTTGTTATCAGAGGCACTAGTTTGATTATACAACGCAATGAAACACTTTGACACTTAACTTGACATAATATTTTTTTCTTACAGAGCATTTGCACTCATGACAGATATCAAGTCATGGCATACAAATGAAAGATGATCATTTTTTAGCATACAAGTTAACATCTTATTTTGCCAGGGATATGGGCTATTTTGACTTAATTCTCCCCTGCATAACAAGTACTACTTAAGCCATGTTTACTTGTCCCTAGCTTGTGAAAGATGAGAAACACAGAATAATTTTTTTATTATTTGTAGAGATTACGCAATTTCCCCAGACTTCCTGCTGTTGTCATATTTGTAAGTTTCTGTCGGTCTCAGCTGATCAACCTAATCAACCTCTTACCCAACACTATTCTTATCAGTACATGTGGCAGCAGCACTTTTAGACACCACAAAAATTGTTTTTCCAGGGACACAGTGGATGTCTGTTTGTTTATTCACCGCACACTGCTAGACAGGTTTGGTTCCACTCAACAATTTCCTCAAATATTTATTTCACTATGGAGCAATACAGATGGTGATTCATCACTGTCTACTGACTGAACACACCGTTTCCTTTTCCAATCACCAGGGAATTTCACAGACATTTTTTAAAATTCTCTAGCAGTAGTTAAGATAAAGTAGCTTCATTTGAGCAGAATGTCGGAGTAGATTAGAAGGAATGTATTGAGCTTTAAATTGTTATTCAAGACGAATTATCTCAATCCTGTAGAATGTCTTGAATTAGCAATAACACAGAGTAAGGCTTAAAGGGTAATTCCTTTGTATTCTTGTCCCTTTTTATTAATGGCATTCAAGTATAAAGACAATTTAAAAAGGGAACATCAGGGGGAAAAACCCTCACATTTTCACATATCCAGTTGAGGTGGAGCAAAGTTATGATTCATTTCTATTCATTACTGATGAAATAGTAATTATCAATGCTCATCTAATTGGTGTTAAAAGTTCAGCAAAGGAAAAAACAAATGAAAAAACATACAAACACCCACATTCAGAATGGTGAATTAATATATTACTGTTTTGTATTAAAAGGTGTCAAAGGAATTGGCATAAGCAGTGGAAATATTATTGCAACGAGAAGCAAAACATATAAACAACAAAAAATGACAATGTATCATTCTCTGTGAACATAACAAAATAATGTAAGAGCACAAAATGATATTTTTTCTGATATTAAAAGATTTTTTGCTTTGATTTTACAACCTAACTACTTCATGAAAACAAAGTTTTTAATATATGAAATGTTATCATATTAATTGGATTCAGTTGTTAATTTTACCCTGACCATTGCTAGACCTGGAATAGAAGCCTAGAGAGACAGTTGTTCTGAAATCAAGAAAAGTCTTGTATAAGTCTATGGCCGCAGTAGTCTTATTTCATTTGTATAGAGTGTTGAAATGATGCCAATGTAGACGGCTTATTCCTCAATAAGGCGACTACATGTATATTTACCTGACTAAGTAGGGAGAGTTAAGCAAAGGACAGGCAAATGGAGAAATCTAAGAGGACGGAATACTGGAAGGAATGAGATTGTGTGGTGTTTTTGTGTAGTTAATTACACAGTGACTGGTTGTCTGGCGTCACACATCCAATTCTCTCTCACAGCTACCATTGTCCAGAGTATCAAGGGATGAGTACCAATTTAACAGTCTTCTGTCTGCCACCTCAACAACATTAAAATGAACCATTCACAGACTACCTGCTGCTCAAGACACATTCTTCACCAAATATTAAGGAATGATTAACTAAGACCTTCTTTTGGGTGTTGGGGAAATCAATCAAATATTCTCAATTTCAACTTGTACCTTATATTGTAATCCCTATTCTAACTTAAAATATCTTTTTCTGATCTATTATGAGATTAAGCTTGCAAGTTTTATTTCGTTTAAACAATTTACAGTTACACATGCTTCACCACACTGAGGCATTAAACAGTGTCTTATTCAGAAATATAATCGGTATACAGGCCTGTGCTGTAATCTTTTCTGGCAGAACCTTAAAATCGGTCTTCTAAAATTTTGTTAGATAACCTAACATTTGCATTTTCCCCTGGTTTGCTGCTTTTTTAAATACATAAATGTGCCTTAGTGAAAGATAAAGCAAAATGGCTTTAAAAACAATCTTCATTGATAATCGAATGACAAAATTTGTCAAAATCAGTTGCAAAATGCAAATTTAGACAAAGACTGCAAACAATTAGGGAAACCTATAAATAGGTCTTCCTAAATTAAGTTTGCATAACCATGGGGAAACCCCGTTCTGGCCGTTCTCCCCATCAGCACGGGCCTGGATATAATCCTTTCTGTCTAAAAACAAATTAGACACGCATCATTCACTAATAGTTGCACCATGAAAATTTTATCAGACAACACCATGAAAATCTTATCAGACAACACCATGAAAATCTTATCAGACAACACCATGAAAATAGACAACACCATGAAAATCTTATCAGACACCACCATGAAAATCTTATTAGACAACACCATGAAAATAGACAACACCATGAAAATCTTATTAGACAACACCATGAAAATCTTATCAGACAACACCATGAAAATCTTATTAGACAACACCATGAAAATAGACAACACCATGAAAATCTTATCAGACAACACCATGAAAATCTTATCAGACACCATGAAAATCTTATCAGACAACACCAACACTAATTACAACCAAGCAAAAGCACTATTTGCCTGTGATTGATTAAGATTCTTAATATGTTTATTTTGTAGCGTACTTTAGATAGTCTGGCCTAGATGGGACATGCCAAATGCAGAGAATTCGGTCAGTCTTTTGATTTGCCCTTTAATTTCCGAGAGAGCCTGGCAAGTGCTAAGCAACAGTTACTGAACATGCTGTGTCTCCTATGAGTATTAAGGAAGGAGATGATTACAGTTTGGCCGCAATTCACCCAACTAATCTCTGCCAATGAGAACTTTCCCACCTCAAATCAATGGCCATTTAATAGTGTGTGTGGTAATGACCAGCTGTGAATACAGACTGTTTTAGTACAGATAAACTACACTTCTCATTCTTCAAGTATTATGCTATAATACACCTTAAACAACTCAGAATGATATTGGTATTAGCCACACAGTCAAAACCCACCAGAAATTCAGAAACAGAAATAGATATAACCCACACGATGCACATAGTATATAAAATACAATGCAATGAGTTGCTGATTGATTGATTGGTGTTTTACGCTGTGTTTAAAAATATTTCACTTATATGAGGGGGGTGTATTCCAACAATAATTGACACTAGCACAGCCAAGATGTGAAGCGTTTACATAATGTTAGAAAGTTAATTTCCTCCAGTGCTAAGTAAACTAAAGAAGCTTTGCTACTCTTCAAACAACCTGCTATTAGCCAGAGGGCGCAATGAGTCGCACCATATAAAATTAGCACCCAAAATCAATACTGAACAAACATTAACAAATTCTATAAATGAATTTTGTCTAGTTATTAAGTACAGATTCGGGAGCCTTTTGGTCACAATCAGGTTACGTAGTATCTGGTGCTCGATTACATCCTTTGAAACTTAGAGAATAATAAACATATCACATTAATATATTTTTACAAAAATTTTATATCAAGATAACACTTGATCCTATTTTCCTCAAGTAAATTGATTAATAAGTCTGTAAAGGCATTCTCAATGGTATTTCATTACTTATATAACAGACAATGATTTACTCCCTTATATAAAGAAAAAGTACCACTTACACATCCACATTCTGTTAGAAAATGAATATTACTTCAATGCTAAAGGAAGACAGTATGAATATACTAACACTACTCTGCCAGAGATCCATTCATTTTTGTAAATATAAATTATATTTAATACTGTTTAATAATAATATTTAATAATGTTTTTAAAATGTAGAAAAATAACATTTTGCTTGCCTGCACAGGATTTTGAACCTGGCAAGCAGGGCATGTGCTCTATTATATTGTTAAAAAATTGATTACACTGGCACAGGGACGCCAATTTTATTTCAAACTAAAATTGATGAATCCTCTCATCTTCTAGAAATAAATCTCTGGACAGATCTTAATCTCAAATTGGTCTGGAGGCCTAAGGTCATGGCTTAGTGGTAGCGTGTGCTCTTACTAATCCTACTCCGATTTACCATTCACGGGTTCGAGTCCATCCGTCCACCATCAGGTATATGAGTGAGTCACACTACATGTATGTGGCTTTGGCAATCGCGGGTTGGTTTTTACGAGGTTTCCTCTCGGTTTTCCATCGTAATTAGGCAATGAGAAGTGTGAAGTGGACAATCCATCCTGATATAAGTGAGATACCCTTGAGTACCCCAATGAAACAAACAAACCAACCAATTGGTATGGATAACTGACAGACATCTCAGGAGAAGGTAATCTACATGGTATATATAAAATGAGTAAATGTAGTATTTACAATTATTTCATCTGGTTTTAATTTCAGATCAGTAACTTTAATATAATGTCACAAATTGTTTGGAAGATATTCTATTAAAGAGGGATGTAGTCAAAGTTCTGGCCAGTGTGTCACAATTATTAAGCTACTCCTCTTCCATCTGATGTGTGGTTAAATCCCGCAATGAAGTAGTACTCAGAATAGCAGACAACACAGACGTAATCTCTTTCAACTTTTCTGCAGTATTACATTTCCAAATGAGAAAGCTGCTGAGTGAATGTACTCGATTCAAAAAACACATGATGGACCACTTACATCTTATAGTATATCGTAATGAAAATAAGGCCTTTACTCGGATGTTATGTTTAGACAGGAGCTGTGCAGTCACAAAGATTTTATGTATACATTTTACAGAGATTGCAATAGTTAAAGCTTCTATAAAATCTGCACTGATAATTTAGACGAAATCAGTGCATTACTATCAAGGAGTGCTCTTGACGGATGTTATAGGTCAAATGTAATAGGCAGGGAGTAGTTAGTAAACCTTCTTCCAATTGAATGAGAGAGAAGTGGCTATCCCGTTACCACTTGTAATTAATGTAAATCTGGCTTGAGAGATGTAGAAGAGAGCTTATTCAAACCATCCCGACAGCTCATCGTAGTCAATGCAATGGCCATAATCCTAATTGGCTGGATCATGTAAGGGTTTAGTTGGCATTCCAGATCAGAACCTAGCTATTTCATTCTGCTTCAGACGGACACAAGCATGGGAGTAATGAGGCACTTCAATCAAAGCGCCCTGGGCTACAGGTTTATCATGAAAACTATACCAGCATGCCTCACTCCCTGGCTACATACTGTACATGAACACAGTGGGGCTTCAAACAAATTCTCAAATGATATTGTCTGGTATGGATCGAGGGTGTGAACACTTACATCAGCATCAAAGGAAAGTCTAACAAAACACACTAGTAAGCCTAAAAGAATAGTGATCCAGTAATATATGCCCCTGTCACACAAACCCCAGGATTGATATAGGGCCACCATTGGAGAAACAATATATTCCACACACCATGACAGGTCATTAAACACAATTATATTAAATGAAAGAGCTAATCTAGGGCCTTTGAACCCTGGGCTAATTTCCGGTCTACCGACGAAACATGAAACTTGTGTAATGAAGCTTAATATATCAATTTCCCACAAACTACCTCCTTATTAGAGACTACTGGACTATCACAAAGATACTAAGAGATTTCCTTCTGACGAGATATATACTGTATAATTAGGACAATAGAGTTTATAAAATATACAAATGAATCTACCTTTGCTCATATTTATTTGAGTTCGGTCACTGAACAATTAATATTACTTCATCATTAAAGTTACATTCCATTAGAATCACTTTCTAAAACTCAATGTTGCCACTGATCCCTTGCACAAAATTTCAAAGATTATAGTTTTATATGAACTTAAAGATTCCATCAAGATTGATTGATTGATTGATTGATTGGTGTTATTTGCCATGGTTAAGGGTATTTAGCTTCTATTTTGGTGTCTTCCAACAAAAATTGACACTAGCACAATCATTAAATATGAAGTGTTTTGATAAAGTTAGAAAGAAAATCTTCCTCCAGTGCTAAGCAAAGACAACATTGCTTTACTCCTAACTAACTGTCGTTAACCAGAGGGTGATTCCACCAAGCAGTTTTATACTAACATCACATTTTTAAACTAAAAAGTCAATCTTTGAGTTCTGAATTGGGAACCATAGTTTATGGACATGATTGTCACTTAGAGGAAATTAAATGTATATTTATATCAATTTTATAATTCTGACAACTGTCCACAATCTTGAATATAATTGGTGAATATAGTCAGGAGTATTAAGAACGATGAATCCTCAAGGTCTAGGAATATCTTTTCAATGGAACTGAAATCTAGATGGATGGACCTGGCTTAAGGGCTAAATGAACAACATTAAAACATTCTTTTACACATAATGGTGGTCAAAAGCCAACAGATGTACAGATGTTTACATGGACCATATCCTTCGGTCACTGTGAAACAAAAAGCAAAAATATCCTTTCCACAAAAATTACTTTGGAAAAAAACAACAGATTATTGAAAATTAGGAACATATGCTCTTCATAAACGTGGAACAAATTTATTTTGTTTTATGATAAATGACAGGTCTTAAAGCAGAAGGTCCGAATTGATCACTCAATCGTCTCTCTGCTACACACTAATCCATTTAAAGCAGATATTGTACTAGGATGAGTGCAACATAGCTCAAACTAACAGAATAAACTGCCAGAAATATTACCTTCAGCAGCCATTAAAATACACAAAATAACGTTGTAACAAAATTTGTGGATAAATGGTATATTTATTACTGGAACAATGTCATCTGAACCTATTGTATTTGATCAATTACTGCACAAGCTGGTCATCCAATAGCCATGAAAGTAATCATACCACAGTGAACAGATAGCAAAATCATAAAGATAAAGGACATAACCAAATTATTGGAGGAGATGGGATAGATTCGCAAAGATCTTTTCATCATAATAGATCAGAGTTCTCATGCTATATCCTTCCCCCCCTCCTCCCTCCCATTCTATCAATAAGATCATGTGAAAAAAAGACAACCGCATGGCATCTCATTGCGGGCAAGGAATGTCAATAGCAAAGATCTGAAATGGAATATTGTTCTGCAATCCAAAAAGGCAGACAACTAAACAATTCATCATTTTTCAATGACTTGAACTTACAATATGCTCCCTCGTTTATTATCTTAATAGAGGGGAAAACAAATCTCGCTTGTATTGTCACATGTCATGTAAACTTAGTTAGCCAAACATATGGATGCCTCTATTTAAAGCGATACTCCCGGCTGCAGTAACCCCTATATCCTTTGAACGGTTGTCATTAAAAATACTTAAATATGGCATCGACTTATCGTTTCTTCATTTTATAAAATAACCTAAGGGTTACAGATATATAACTTTCCACGATCACTGGCAGCTGACATTATGGGTGTTGCCAACCCTGTCCATGACGTCACGCGACTAACACTCTTGTGTGTTACGGGTTTATAACATGTGTGAACTGTCAAAGGTTTAAACAGTCGACTCTATAGGGTCTCGTGACGTAGGCACCTATTTTGAAAAGAAAGATATTTGATTGGTCAATATTTGTGGAGCTCTTCTGTTAAGCGATAAAAGTACCTAGACATGGCCGCGTGGATGAATTTGACTGTAGTTTAAGCATTACACAATTTGTTAGATCCAATTATAAAATGGATATAGCTCGATTAGAAAATTAGAGAGCATAATTCAACACAAGAAATGATGCCCGTTTAACCTATATGCATGTTATTGCAGCCGGTATTATCGCTTTAATCACTTGGAATGTGGATAGGTAGGAGTAAACATGATTGGAAGACTTGTATAGTCAGATCTTTGGATCCACCTCTGCCACGGCTTCTATATACATATCATTACACAACACACTAAACATAAAGCTAGAAATCCTTATACAAAAGCTCAATCCCTCTCGCAATTATACTATTACTCTCTTTTCGTGGAGGAACATTTCATTAAAATTCGTCAAAGGGGATTAATTTAACATGGAGTTTATATGGAGAGCATTACACCATGGTAAAAAAATTATTTTTTTACCAAGAGATAATTAATTGTCTTTAATCTCATGTATTCAAAACATGAAGGTCATCAGTTGCTGATCGATATTCAACATTTGTAGCATCAAACATCAGCGTTTAAAGGTCTAGAACCATTTTACAAAAGTATTAAAGCAGTCTGTTCAAGGCAGCAATTAATACTCCACACAGGTTTCATGCATATTCTAACAAACTTTCCACAAATTATTAGACTTTCCAATTTTTAATAAACATTTTGTATCAGAATGATATAGAAATGATTCATTGGTGTTTTATGCCGTGCTTTAGGGTATTTCGCTTATATGATGGCGGTGTATTCCAACATTAATTGACACTAGCACAACCAAGATGTGAAGTGTTTCAATAATGTTGGAAAGTTACTCTTCAAACAAACTGCCCTTAGCTAGAGGGCGATATAGAAATGAACTCAGTGTTTTCTAAGTCAATGATTTGTAAAGACTTCATGCTCTGATTGGGTTTTAGCAATCTTTTGCATCAAAAGTATATAAATCAATGCAAACATAATCAAGACTAGAACAGTTTTGAGTCCTACCCATTGATAGAGCATTGTTAAGATACACTCAATAAATCAAAAGAAACTCTCTCTTAACATGTACACAAATTCTTGTTTCATCAAGACATAGATAGCCAATGCAGACCACTATAGTGAATGAAATATTAACGAATCGCAAGTTGTTTGTCATAACGATTAATCAAGACTGAAACAATATTGACAATTAAGGTAGACATGACAGTTCAAACAAGCTTCCTTCAAAATTCCAAAAGACTTGAACATTTTTTTCTTCTCAGAATTAATCAAAAAGAGAGAATTGAACTTGGGCATGTTTAACATTGTAAGAATCAAACAACTCTACGGCTACCAAAAATCAATTGTAAGTTGATTGTGAGACAGGCTGCTTGCAGAGCATGACTACACAACTATACATTCTATCTATTGGATCAGGCTTCAGTTTAAGAAAGCTCTCTTGTTAGCTTAACAAATCCAATAAAGCGATAAAATCTAATAAACTTGGTGACAAAACTGGAACTGTCATGGGGTAGAATAGCAGACTTCTACTAATTGTGAATTGGCTTTGCTTTTTACACCAATATCTATTAAATTATACTCAGAAAATCAAATAAGAGAAAATGTCAATAATCTCCAGCAGGTATTTTAACAATTTAATTAAAACTAAAAGATTGTAATTAACCACATATTGATCAAACAAATTTATGATATAAATAGACATAATGACAAAGATTTGGAACTGCTAAAATATCATAATGAGTGCATTGAATCCAAGTAACTTGATAAATGGAATACTTGCAAAACTTGTGTTTGGATTTAATTATCAAAAAGATTCCTTACTAAAAGTAACTTATGTTTATGATTGCAAATTCAATATGTACATGGTAGTAGGGAGCAAATACACAGAGGAGTGGAAAACTTATAAACGAGGACAAAAAAAGATGCAGAGTCTTTATAAAAAAACAAAGAGTTAACTAAAAAAATGAAGAAAGAAGGTCAAAAGAAAAATCAATTTGGTTGCCATGGAAATGAAGAGAGAGAGATGTAATCTAATAGCAGGGTACATTGTCGCTACAGCATTTAATTGTCAATAAACAGGACTGGCTTGACCATTTAACATAGTCCACTATGACTCAAACAAAAATAGCAGCTAGTAGTAGAGAGGAGAAGTGCTGGTCCGAGGGGACGCTCAATCGATCATAACCAATGAAAACAGTATCGGCCAAACTGCTGATCACTCCACCAAACACAGACACACAATTCATCTTTACTAAATTCCTTCTTAGCTCAGATCACTTCCTAAAAACTAGGGGATAAAGTCCAGGGAAATAAGAGCAAGAGAAAAAAATATTATCCTTACAAAATACAGGATGAAACTACTCAGCCAGAGTTCAGATTATACACAGCAAAGCTTTGATATGATAAAAACAAACTAATCAGCTCAAAATGCTTCCTAGCGTTTTAAAGTAGACTAGGAAAACTCTTCCGGCTTAACACAGACTGAAGACAATGACGTCAAACAAAAATAAGAAGCAGCAGGCAGCTCACAAATCTCTCTACCTTGCATAATAAGCAATAAAAACATTTCTCTTAAGACCTGTCATTATGTAACTGTTTTGAATTGTGGCCATACAGATGCTAGATTGATTGTCAGGTATATAATGTATTTTACTAATATAATGTATTTATAGATTGGCGTTTTTTACCACTTTTTGCATATTTTACTTATAGGACTAGGACTTTCTCCAAAATTACGAGATACACTAACACAACCAAAAAATGTGTTAACTGTTATGTTTTGTTCTGTTGTTGAATGAATGTTCTGTAATTACTAAGGAATGACAGTATGACTAGATTCTTGAGGAGAAAAGGACATAAACAAACAATGGCAATGTAAAAGGTATCATTTTGAACAATTGATGGAGCATAGAGCAGAAACATCATTAACGAAACAAATTTAAATTTCAGTAAACTGTTTGTTTTAATGGGAGTCTCATAATGTCAAAAAGGGGGCGTTGCAGGCGGTCCTCTGACGTCAAAACGGTCGAGATTCATAGACTTTTTAGTGCCATCACAATGAAAAAATGTGACGTCATTTAAAAGTTCCACTATCACGAATGCTGTGACGTCAGAGGACCGCCTTGTAAGTCTAAAATTACATCCCTTGCCAATTTCCTGAGACTTGCATTCCGTTCAGTTTCTAGCATCCTGTCTCTATCTCAACTATAACGTTTGCAACACTTTTTTACTTGAATATACATTAAAAATCAAGAACTTCAAGACTTTTAAGCATCATTTTCAGTGTAACTTACTTTACACATCCTTGTTTTTAAACTAAAACTATAAAAAAAATATTTGCACATGGCATTGGACAAAATGACTTAGTAAGGACAGGTTCAATGTTTGAGATGTGCATGAAAATCACACCATTATGTACTTTATTTTTCTCTTCACTCTGAATTCAATTATACTCAATAGTTATTATGGTTATATTTAACTAGGCCTAGTCAAATGGAATGTTGTCTCAGATAAGATTTGACTCAAATGAATGGAAAGCAATCATTGGTAAATCGAGAACGGGAGATGACAGGACAAACAGATGAATCCATTATGGAAAGGCTTGATAACTTTCGTCTCACTTAAGCCATCAGAGTCTAACTAGGTCAAATTTGACCAGTTTAACACTATACAATGTTCACTTGGTAATTCAGTTTGAGAATTTGACTGTAACACAAGCCGGCTCCAGGAGATTATTCTAAACATTAAAGAGGATGTTCAACCGTAACTCACTAACAACTTTCAACCCTGTTATTGGCTCAGCCAAATAAACCAAATAGAATGAATGTTGGTCTTCATTACCATAGTGAAGGAATTACCCCTGGGAAATTTGCAATGGCCTGACCAGTCACCAATTGAAGCTTATAAAATCAATCCCCATCTTAACATTAGAAGGTGATGGCCGTGAAATTGTCAACAGTATGACAGAAAAACCCCTAATCAGAGTTGTGGATGACAGACCTGTCAATAACTTGGACTATTCACATCACATCTTCTATAACAGCAGCCTATCATATTCATGAAGTCCACACAGCTAATATTCCAAAAAATCTGTGAGAGGACACACCAAAGTGACATAAGAGACTCCAATTTAGGATTCATCTGACAAGAACTGGTTTCTTACTTAATCTTGACAGCAAATCAAAGGAAACTACATCCTTTATATCAAATCTCCAGAAGCCCTCAAAACTTGCTAGGTGTCATCCAGACTAGGATAATTTTCAAACTGAGGTCTGCATATAAAAAAACCCTCAAGAAACAAATTGAGCTATGTTGACACTATTAACATATCATAATCAGTCAGAGCTGTTAACAAGTAATTAAAGTTGTCTAAGCATTAAACTAGTTACTACATCAAAGACAACAGAACATCAAAGAAGAATCATCAAAGATTTCTTAATAACCAAGCCAATTGAATAACATTGTAACGGTGAACACAGAAATCAAATGACCTTGGTGTTTGACTACCTAATTACCATCCCTAAAAATAGATCAGTTAGTATCAGATTTCTGCGCTTCAAAAACATAATCATCAGTAGATCAACAATTAGTTTGTTTGTTTCTGGCTATATGCCATAATAAACATTACTTCAATTCTTTAAGACAAATCACCCTAATTTAAATGACCCCCACCTCCCTCAGTTATCTTTGATTTTAAAACAAGCACCTGATCACCCAAGAGAATTTCCAGATCTAGATTTTTTTTGTATCAAAATACCTTGATATATGATGATTTTTTCATAACAAAGCCATTCTCACTTTTCAGTAATCTTTGTAAAGTAAACAATGATTTTATCTTAAAATAGGACAAATGCATTAATAATATTATTTCCTGGAAATGTAGCCAGTCTTGAGCACATATTATGTTCTGTATCTTGTTTCATTTGATTGGTATCTTGTTGCATGTTTGATGTATAGTTAGGGTAAGTGGACAAAGAATCTAATTCACTGGTATAGCCATAAGCCACGAAGGACTGGGAACACTAATACAGTTTGTCCCTGATCAATTGCCATGCCTCACAGGTAAACAGCTGGGCTCACAGTATAATATAACATCTCACCTGACAGACATGTCAATACTGGATTGCTCTGGAGTCAAACCTTGTGACATAACACATAAGACATATTTTTAGATTTAATATGTCACACACTCATGACATCTTAACTGAGAATTACTGTTTTCACATTGATGTGTTAGATATAACAGCTTGCGGGTCCCCTGCTTAAGGCTTCTCCAGTCAACCCACCTTTTCCTACTTAGCTATAAGAACAGTTCCTTCCTTCAAATAATAAAGGTCATGGTGCTTATCACCATGTTACATGTAGTATGCACAATTTGGTAGAAAGCAATTCTGACTATGGTAAGTGTTGAATGAAGCTTGGTACAAAACAGGTCCTCTCAGGGCTTTATGCCCCCCAAACAATTGTTTACAATTAGTTCTATTAAACATAAATTTCTTTGGTGAATAAAAGTATCAAGCTAAATATTAACTTTGAAAACAGTTAACTTATTTTAAGATATATTTGTATAGATAATAAAATATTAAAAAAAGGCAGCCATATTTGATGACAACATTTGGTCAAAAGCACAATACCAGCCATGTTGTTGTTGGTAGTTTCAGTTTGGTGGAATGTATTCCCATCCATTATTGCAATGAAAGGAACCTACAATCTAAATTTTGAATCTGTGAATTTGTTTTGACGTTTCGTGTTCCGGACGCAGGCTTGAATATCGCAAAATATGCAATATGGTGGCTATATTGTTCCGTGATTTTCAATGGAATAGAGGACATCCTGAAAAGTCTCAAGTAAATTGCTTAATTTGGAAGTTATTGTCTTCCCATCCATGTTTACATCCATGTAAACTGACGCATATTATAAATCATTTTAAAATATAGCAATAACTTAATTTTCATTTTGTGCCACTCAGTCCGTATTTCGCTGGATGGAGGGTCAGATTTGTGATGGATCACCAATAACTTTTCTGAACACCCCCCTCCCCCCCTGGAGGTGTGTTATTGCTAATGTTATTAATACATTGACTTTTGTGACAATTCAGCTACAATCATCCTTTTCTATTGAGAACTAATTTTAAAGTGAGCTTGATGCTTTAAGCTGCAATTTTTTTTTTTTAAAATGCGGTCATTCTTAGAGAATAGTGTGTATTGTGTGTTAAAATGACACAAGATAAAATCATTTCATCTCTTTATTGAAGTCCTGTATAAAAACTTGTGTGAATTCTGATCAATGTATCCTCCTTCCTGAGGACCAGAGACATGAATTTTTCTTCAACAATGTTTTCATTATCAGACAAACTGTTAACAACTAGATATCACATTCTTGCTCCGTTATCAAAAGGAACAGAAACTGCCAGCTCATTTGTCTGGTTAATACCCAATGCATGACTTTGAACCATACTTCTAGACATAGAAAAAACATACTGGTTGTGATCATAAAAAGTCAAGTATTTACTGCAGTTGACAACATGATCATTATAGTTTCCCCAAATTTTCTGGTAAGTTTCATTGTCTGGTTGATTTTTAACTCCATGTAAATGCCTTTGAACCGACAGCTTGATCAAAGAGGTAGTTAAAGTCTTCACCATGATTCAGGAAACCAGCTAAAGAGAGTGTTCTGCTGTCGAGGGAAGGGTTTCCTGCGATCACTTTCAGATATTAGTGTGTAAGAATGACAGTCTATAATTGAGGCTGGTCTAGAGAGTGATTTGAGTAAAGGTTAGCTGGCAGGGTTAGAAAGCAGACAAAGCAGGCTATACAGCTATAGATTGACCTAACATTGACAGGAACACGCGGATTTCTAGGATAAAACAGAGACTCTCTATCGATCTACTGACAACTGTTTCCCTCAGAGTATGAATCAAAATTACTCCTATCATATTGAAATAACCTCATGAGATAGTCCAAGAAACTTTCTCTAACTTTTACCAGAACACTTTTCACAAAAACAAAATTGTCTGAACTGTGAATTAAATCTACATGTATCTCCTGATTCTTTTGTTGACCACCCACACTGTTCTAAAACAGGCTGTTACTGCTCGCCTTTTATTATAGTGAAAAACACAATCTATCTGTTATTGCAGTGCCAATGTAAAAACATGAATTGCTGAACATTACTTTCACTTTAGTAGCTGAAAACATATTTAATACAGGGATAAAAGCTAAGAGAAAGATTTGAAAACTCCAAACAGTGCATGATTACACACGTCTAGAATTCTATAGATTTACAATGAGTTTAAAGACATACTGTTATCGCAAACTGCTAGATAGTAGTTACTCTTAGACTCAGAGTTAAGCGATTTATGGGAAGAGAGAATTTTTTGGGCAAGTCTGCATCTAAAATGAGAGAATATAAATTATTCAAGTGGATGGTTTGCAGCGTTAAGCGGTGACTGTCTGTAGTCAGAAGATAGAATCAATCCATTAGAGAAATCCTCACCTACAAAGCGACTTTACGTCAAACTCTATTATTTACACAGCAAAACCACTTTACAATAAGCTTTTAGTTTCACCTAGCAGCAAATGTTAGCCAGTGGTCTATGGAGATATATTGTTCCACTAACTACCTTTATGAGACAGTGCTGTTCTGGGAGTTCGACCATCATCTACAGAAACTGGAAAACATACAGGATGTCTATTAACAAAAACACTCCTAATACATGTATATTTATGGACAGCACTTTAGTCTACTTATGTTTCAGAACAATTGCACTTAAAATATAAACACATTCACATTTTGTTATTACTGAAATATTTTCCTTCTCACTTAATCTCACTGAAAGTACATAATGAGCCAAATTATACATGTACATGTGTTCCACTGTGGTAGACTATAAAGGGGGTGGAGTGGATATCATTGTTGCAATAATATTGTGATAGTGTAAACACCTTTGATTGGCAAAGAGATAATTTAGGGAAGATGACACGACAAACTGTGTTACTGTGGCTAGTAAGCTGGGGGAGCATCAGGCCAACAGAAACCACTTGTAATTCACCAGCAAGCATAGCATTGAAGGTAAAACCCATCATACGGGTGAAAGGCAAAAAGGGAATCACTTTAGCTTTCAGAGATTATTTGACTTGACACAAAATTGCAAAAGGATGCATAGATACAAGTTACTTAAACCACTATATAATTAAACATGAGTGAAAATAAACAAAAGGTGATTGAAGGAAATGCGTACAGTATTGATTTGATATAAGCAGATAATCTGTATCTGTATGTAACAGCTGTTCATATATATCAAAATAATTGATCCATTTATATCAAACTTTCTGTGGCATTTTCAATGTTTTTATCCAGGTCAGATAAATAAATGGACTTGAAAGAAAACAGTGTATAAAGTGTGCACAAGCTGTGTTTGACAAACACACATGGTACCTATTGGCACACTCAGTCCAAAATTCCTAGAAAATGCAAAAAAGCAGAAGTACCTCCAAGTCAAATATTTAAACAGGGGATTAACATTGGCGGGGAAAAAGGTCAGTTCAATGTTAAACTTCTATTTAAAACACTTAAGCACAAATAAAAGCACCCAAAAGAGTGAATTGCTATTAATTTCATAATTTTTTTTGCAGAGTTGCTACGATAAAAACCAAGCAAACAGATCAGACTATCCTTAATAGTTTCTGTTTAATTACACTAGCTAATGGTTGCATAATATGAGGTTAACCTGAGCCCAGCCCACATAATCAACAAGTCAGCCATGATGGCTCTCTACTCACCTCAGTGAATAACCTAAATTTACCAAATGAATATCATAAGACTCATGACAATTGAATTCAGAGTGGTCTGTTTTCTCATTTGATGTAATGCTAGTCCTTAGCTCTGATCAACCACCCCCGATGTAGTGCATGTGACAAAGCTGTCAAGACAAGTCCCTCCCCATCTGACGATTTTTGTTTTTTGAGCAAGTAAAATGACCTTGGGCAATTTGTTAGAGAATCACAAAAGGAACAGTTTGGGAAGCAGTTTCTGACAAGAAGATTTTCAGAGCTTCCATTACATATCCATGAATGAAATCTGTCCTGACCGCTACGTAGCAGCTGATCTCAGGGAATTTGGAAAGTTCACACAAAGAACAGTATTGTTTGTTTGTTTGTTTGATTAGGGTTTAAAGCTGTACTTAAGGTTATTTCACTCATATGACACCACGCCAGCCTCTTTAAATAGCTGCGAGAGCACCAGAGCAACAGGAAGCTCCCTGCCATCCCTCTGCAACATTATTGTAAAATTATTTGAAATAGTTCTGACAAATTCTATTAAAAACATTTTTGAAATTTTCACTATATATTCATATAATAAATATGTAGTCATTTTTTTATCTTAACAACCGAAGTGAATTTAAGGAGGTTGTTAGAAGCTCACCCAAGGGACATTTCTGTTACAAGAAGAGCTTTATAATGGTGCTAGTATCTGAACTGAAATCTTGTCTTTCAATAAAATCTAAAGTCAACAATAAAAGCTGTATTATGTATTACACTATATTTGTTTTTCTATCTGAGTGAAGATTTGATTGGACTTGTTTTAAGGAGCACTTTACTTTTTTTTTTAATGCCACCATTAGTTTCTGTATTCATTTTATTGGAATCTGCGCATCACTGAATATGCATGATGCTGTAAACATGGTAAAGAGGCTATTGACTGATAACATCAATGGTTTTAATTGGAAATGGCTACAAACAAATGAATGCTGTCATTTGTATAAACTGGAATATCTCTGAACGAGTGAGTGATGGCTCAATGATAGCCCCAAGCACAAGGGAGTTGGTGTTCTTGGTTGAGTTGATTTTTTAATCCATTCTCACCACTCTAAAGAGAGATAGCTAGATGCCATCATAGAAGAGAGACTTAATGGCAATGACTTCACCCACAGGGATACAAAAAAAAAAGTGAATTAGTGCAATAAATGAGATGATAATGGCTAAGGAAAGCCGATGAAAAGTGAAATCTGATAAGGAGTAAATGATGGGCGTCTATAGAGGGGACTGGCAGGTCACGTTAGACTGTCAGCTAACCAATCACAGCCTTCTCAGGATCAATAGGCTGATGAGTGATTGGCTGGCATCTAGACAGGTACCGGTATAGGCACAGCTGTACACGCATACATCGCCCTGTTTTACCATGATTAGATCAGACTTGATCCCTTTCTACCCCAATCAATACTGCCAACCAGCATTGCAGTATAACCACCATCAACAGCCAGATAGGAAGTGAGGCAACTCACAGTGAAAGGCTGCCATTACACAACTACTTCCCCTTAAGCAATTACACATACACTTGAAAGATTTTTAAATACAATTTCTAAAATTGTTGTTTTCTGTAATACTGGTACATAATTTTTTCTTATTCCCTTATGTTCCAATTTGTTTTTCATAAAATTTTCCAGTTAATGGAAGACCTACAATTTCACCTAACTGATAATGTTTTATTTCTTTAAGTTGAACAAGATTAAATCCTTATTGCTTCACAATGTCTGATAAAGACTTTCTCTTAAATGATAACAATTGGCACTTCCTTAAACATCAACTACAAATCATAATAAAGTTTAACATAACAAATTTGAATATTTGAATATGAATTCAAGTATGTAATCCACTGATAGATTTATCACCATTTCCTTGACCTGTGGAAGTCTTTTATATGAAAAGAAATCTGACATTTTCAGATAACTAATCAGTTTCACATTGTAATATTTTACTGGCTAGCTCAGAGTCCTCTTAATGCTGGAGTTTTTGTTTGTTTGATTTGGCTTCAACGTAATACTCAAGGGTCTCTTGATTGCTGGAACTACATCTTGTGATTTCCTCATATACCTGAGATTGACAGTACGACTCAAATCTGTGAGCGGTACATAGAAGGAGGATAAGTAGGCTGATAAGCTAACTACTACACCACAGGTCTAATTTGTTTAAGACATTTAGACAACAAAATGCCTTATTTTACAGTCAGTTCTGTAAGTACAATCCATATTTTACGCCATGAAATAAAATGTTCACAAAATCTGATAAAATTTGCTTATTCGAAGCTTGGAAGAATAACATTATAGGTGATACATATTATATTTGCGTATTATATATAATTTTATCACCTTGTTCAAAAGTGACTTTGGTGAACCTTTGGACGTGTAACAAAGGGACAGCACTCTTATCATAATTTGAAACTCTTGTACTGCCATGAGCCATACATAAATGGACTGTTCACAAGTTACATCTACCGGTTGTTTCTAACTACATGTAGACTTATGATATTTATTCCAGCTTGAGGGTGAAGCTAAAATCATTATGTAAGAAGTATATTGTAATTTGGTTCAATCAGTATGGAAAACAGCTTACCTGGTACAGCGGCGAAGAACTTAACAGCATCCCTGTGTCCATGGAAGGAGAGTTGGGCCTGTGCCATGGAGCAGTAAGGGATAAAACTGCCTGGAGTAACACTGTCGTTTTTATTGTCGCTATATATCCTGATGACCCCCCCGGGACGTCCTGTACTCACTCCTGACATTATCTGCTGTTTGTTACCTACAAGCAAGAAAATGGGAAAACAATGTGTAAGAGAAAGTAATGTACTTTTTGTGTATACACTATAGATTTATCATGCAGGATCAAATTAATTACAGACACAGCACAAAAAGACAAAGTTTAAACCCACAACACATGTATTTTCATTTACTTACAAACTAATGGTATTTTAATAATTGAGATTTTTTAATGTTAGTGTTAAGAGGAAAACAGTGTATGTAATCATCACAATAACCACCACGTTCATGTGAATAGACACTTTTTCCTTATATGACTTATTATAGCACATCTAAATGGGCTAATGATTGGTGTTTTATGCTGAGCTCAAGGATATTTCATATGTATGACATCTGTCTAAGTAAAGACAGTATTGCTACACTCTAAACAAATTTCGCTTCGCCAGAAGGCGTGTCAAAATAGAAAACTCAACCCATGCACTAGTGACTACATGGTCACCTAGCTAATGCAGAACACTAATGCTTGTTTCAGCAACTAATGCAAAGCATACATGTGTGTGAGCTGTCCAAAACAGTACATTTATGGGAGGTCAGCAAATGTGGAACATAAGTGGCGGATCAACAGACCAATATCCAATGTAAATGGGTGTTCAGCTGGCAAATGTGGAACATAAAATGCTGGTCACCCCACAAATACTCAGATAAATGGGTGGTCAGCTGGTGAATTTGGAATATTACAGGGTGGTCTGCTGGATAAGGCATAACATTAATGGTCATTGAAGTCATGAAAAGATGCAGGATGAACTAGAAGCGTGCAGAAATATTATTGGCTTAGAGTGAATTCAATCAGTCAACCAGGATGAGAGATAAGTCTTCAACATGACGTGAGGCCATGCAATCCATGGCATGTAACACGTTGAGGAACCCTCCCTTGGGGACAATAATACAGGTTTGTTTCAGCAACTAATTACAAAAAAGGGAATTTTTTCTAATGAGAAAAGAAGCTACATTAACAAGCTAGAATATGCTCATTAAAGTAAGCACACACGCTATCCACTAAGCCACGGCCCCAAAAAAGTTTGAAGTTTATTGCTCAATTTGTTTTCAACTTATGTTTACAGCTGTGAATCTTATAAAATTACTCACTGAGTGAAGACCATATTATTTTGCTGATTTAGGTGAATGCAATTTCTTAACCAGGGGAAGCGTTGTGTTCACAACACATACAGACGTGAATATTGTAAAATTATGCAATCGTGGCAATTTCATTTTATGGAATATGGTGTCAGATATGCGTACCAATTCAACATCTTTAAAAGAGCAAGCTACAGTGCAAATTTCAAGTTGATTGGTGAATTTGTGCCCAAATATCATGTTCACAGTACATATAAATATTGCAAAATTATGCAATGGGGGTCATATTGTTTGCATAATTTGGTAAAAATGTCTGTTATTGTACCTTGAATTTGGTTGGGTCTTTTTGACATTTTGGATCACCAAAACTACAATTAAGTTTCTATGGAACATTTTTGTATTACTCACTATTAAGCTTAAACAAATTTACAATCATCAGCAAAGTTTTGGAGTTTTAAAAACGAAAGTAGATTTGTGCATTCTTGCGAGCCTCGCTTTGGAAGCATATCATAGGTAAGTGCCAAATGGCACTAGTGGTTTGCTTGCTACTTTGCTTTTGCCTGTTATCAATCAGTTGCCAATTTTGGAGGTTCCAAATATGTGTTTCTGTGTAATACTTCATGAGTTGATGTCATTTTGATTCTCAATAAACTTCCCATCTCACTCATACATGTATGTGTTTCTGTGAAATACTTCATGAGTTGATGTCATTTTGATTCTCAATAAACTTCCCATCTCACTCATACATGTATGTGTTTCTGTGAA
>JAQQZZ010069929.1:0-22112 GCA_030265115.1 Mopalia vespertina | reverse complement strand
AGTGAATCTATCCCGTTACACTGCGCTTACTGTGTAGCTGCTTTTTCCCTACACTAGACCTGTCTTGTTTTATTGAGCACTAGTGAATCTATCCCGTTACACTGCGCTTACTGTGTAGCTGCTTTTTCCCTACACTAGACCTGTCTTGTTTTATTGAGTACACGTGTATCTATCCCGCTACATAACGTTTACTGTGTATCAGTTATCTTCCTACACTAGATTTGTCTTTTTTAATTGAGCACTAATGTATCTATCCCGATACACTGCGCTTACTGTGTAGCGAATATCTTCCTACACTAGACCTGTCTTTTTTTATTGGGCACTAGTGTATCTACCCCGCTACATAACGTTTACTGTGTAGAGGATAGCTCCCTGCATTAAAGTTTACTTATCTTGTTTTATTGAGCAATAGCGTGTCTATTCCGTTATATTACGTTTTCGGTGTAGCAGCTATCTTCCTACACTCAAGTATACCTGTCCTGTCTTATTGAGCACTAGAGAGTTTATATCCGCGACACTACGTTTTCGGGGCAGCAGTTATCTTCCTAACCTAAAATATACCTGTCTTGCTTGATTGTGTTCCATTGCATCTTGCCCGCTGTGGTACGTTTCATTGCATCTACATCGCTACACTACGGTACGAACGTATATATATCATTGAACGGTTGAAAGGCTAGCACTAAATTTCAAGTTTATCCCAATACACTGTTTTTTTATTACTACATTTTTAATTTGATTTATCTCTATCTATTTTACGTTTTAAGTCTTTATATTTGACTACACTACGCTACAAGCGTGTCTACCTTGAAACACTACATTTCCATAGTTGCATCTATTTCATTATATATAGGCCTACCCTACATTACGTTTAAAGTCTATTATCGCAATACACTTTGTGTCAAATTATTTATCTCGCTACACTAGCTTTAAATTATATTTATTATAACACATCGCATCAAGTTCGTCTATGCTACAGTGGATCAATGTTTACTATCTTGCTACACTATATGGACCCTACTATGCACTATGTCTATGTTTCAAATACAACACGTTACGGTTCATCTATCTCGCTACCGTATATTAACATTTCGTATATCCATTTAAACTACATTCACAAATTCATCTGTCACAACGTTACTTCAACAGTTCATCTTTCTAACTGGTCCTCATTTCAAATATACCCGTAGCTTTCTTTTCTTCTATTTTCATGGCATATGAGTGAGTCACACGATGTGGTTCCGGCAATCGCGGAGTGGCGTTTACGAGGTTTCCTCCCGGTTTTCCATCATACTGAAGCAAGGAATAGGGTTGAATGGACAATCCGTGGTCATATAAGGGCAGTACACCTGAGTACGATGTCAAACCCCAATCATGCAAACAATCAATTTTCAGCCAAACATTTTTTTTTGCACAAAAGGTCATTCAGACAGATAAAATTACCTTTAGTACATTTCAACTGATGCAGCTATAAGATGAATCATTACGTTCAGCAATTCTCTTACAGTGCTAAGGTCAGATTCGTGCCATCGTTTTTAACTGAATAAAATTAAATAAGCGCATACGTAATTGCAAACTGTTTATATCGGATAATTCCGAGTCTAGACATTGATATCATTATAATTAAATGAATACGTGCAAATCTTCATGGCGTAATTAAACATTCGTTGAGTCAACTACCAGCTATTGCAGATTTAATTCCGTACTTCTTAAACCTAAATAGATTGCATTTTGCACAGTTCAATAAAGTACATCCGGAGAGAAAAAACATCAAAACATATATTTATATACGCAGTTAAAAATAAAACCAATATCTGGTTGAATAGGTACTGAAAAGAAATTCACAAGAGACATGTATCTTGTATGTTTTAGTTTATAAGACATGGTAAGGCATGGTAAGACATTGTCGAAAGGCCATTGCAGTTATACCATATTGAGATTGTTACGCAAGGCACATACATGTATATTATTTTAACAATTTCTCTCCAAGACCGGTGATTTCAGCTTCAGTTTAAGTTTATTTTTTCAGGAATGGGTTATACAACCCTTCTCCTACATACATCATATTAGAAATATTAGAGATATTAGAGACTTTAAGACGGCGATTATGCCCACAGTAATGTAACACACTTAAACGAAAAGACCACTGATTTTTTACCTAAACTTATTCTCTTTATTGCTTATTCACACAGACAACCATCTGCATTGCACTTGCAATCGAATTAGCAAAGCCATTAATTAGTTAATTTAAAAAACGGAACTGGCGTCATTGTTTGAAAAAACGGTAGTTATCGGGTATATCATCTTGTCGTGGTTGTCTCCCTATTGCATACACTGCTGGATGCTTTCGCATCAATCCGAAAGTGAGGGTTCCGTCCCCAAGCGAAACAACAACAACAAACAACCGCTTGTACATATCATCCTGGTACTAAAAATCGGATTTTTTAAAACCGCACGTCAACTGGAAACATGCTTAACATATGTGTTACTCAAAGAACTATTTTGATATGTATAAACCAGATAACATTGCGCTTGGATGACCAAGCTTGTGTATACGCCGTGTTGTTATAGATGCCTTCCAGTGCTTCCATAAGCAAACGGACACACTGGACTGACTGACCTTGTTTTCGAACATTGACGTCAGTCCCGCCTGTTAAATTAACTAATTGACGGCTATGCTAACTCGAATACAAGATCAATACAGATGTTTGTCTTTGAATATATGAAATAAAAATAATAAGTTTAGGTCTCAAATAAGTGGTCTTTCCCTTTAATACATTGATAGTCTGATTTCATTCGAACTAGGGTTGTGTGGTCGCATGATCTTCCGGGGTTGATCACAACATCCGTTGACCCATGACCCCTGCACCAGATGTATGTTTCATGTAACTTTGAAGATGATTTCTGGCGAAAAACGGCCAGAATTTTAACAATGTCCCTTAGTGTAAATTTAAAGCAGTCTATAGCATGATAAGTCATGTACAATGAATAAATGTTACTTTAACAACCGTATTTTCTGATAATATTGAAGATATTAAAATTCACCACAAAAAAGATCAACGGCGTGGCTTTTCCAGAGGCACAGTGGTTTCATATTAGGTCTAAGTTCACTAAAGGCCGTATATTCCTAGGAGTTGTGCTGTATTTACTTAGCACTGGAGGAACATATAAGTGATAACCTTTGACTTCCGCTTTAAACTCCAGTGTATGAATCATTTTAAATGTTTGTTTATAAGCCACTAAAACGCTTTATTGAGTGGTCAGGTTCGATTTCAAGAGTCCAGTTTTGTCTGGAAATGAAGGCAAATCCCAAAAATAAAGTTCGCCTTAACAGAAAGATCGTACATTCATCAGTTTAAAAAAGCAAGTGTCCTTAATTTTTGTACTCATAACCCCATACTTAAGAGTCTCAAGTAAATACTTAAATATATGGTTGGTTTAATTTGCCACATTGTATAGGCCCGTGTGTGATTCTATATATCATCAACTATTTTTTTAATAAATATTACAGAAAGCCATTAAAATAATTCTTTCACTGTGTATTAAGTGACAGATTTAATTTGTAGTCATGTTTATAGATGTGTCTTAGAAAGTTGTAAATTTTATGCAGATATACTATTTATACATGGCACAGATTATCCACCATACTATATATTTTGAATAAATGAAGAGAGAACAATTTGCTTGCCTCCACCGGGATTCGAACCCGGGGCCTTTGGGTTACAGGCCCAAGACTACCATACTATATATTTTGACTAACCATACTATATATATATAAGTTTAAGATGAACTCTAAAGTTTTCATGAAATAATATTAAATACTGAATAATTCATCCAGGAAATTATTTTAAAAACTGTTGTGTATTCGGTCTTTCTAACCATGCTAATGAATTTAAGGTTGTTCAATTATTTTAGTTAAGCATTGTAACTCAATATCCAAATAAGCGTTATTAATCCACAGCCATAATATTTATAATTACTGTACCGTGTTAAATATAATCAACAACAATTTCATCCCGTGTTAAATGGGTTTTAACATACGTATAGTGACATATCTTGATGCTGTGCACATTCTTTGTTTTATTTAGAATGAAATATCTTCGTGAAATCGTTGTGTTTGTTTGTTAGCGTGTGAGTCGACTAGGCGACTCGAAACGCCGAGCGGTACATTGAAGGAGGACCAGTAGCCCGAACCGCTAGCTACTGAATCACGGCGGCAGGCCCGAATCGCCATTTGAGTTATTATCCATGGTCTTAGAGTGTATATTGCCAACAATAAGTCACACTGACACATTAATAAAACCTATTAATCAAGCATATATTCCTTAATCTTGATAAACATTATCTTATGTAAATAACGATACAGATTGCGTTGTTTGGGTGCATTTCGATTGTATTGTTTTTTTTTACATATGTGTACAATAATCACATACTGTAAATTCTGTAAGACATACAATTATCATCCGACTGAATGTTCGCACCTGTAACATGATATTCAGTTTATTAGGTCAATTTCTCTATACGTAATTTCACTTGGTTTGTTTGCTTGTTTGGTTTTGACTTTACGTCGTACTTAATGTTATTTAACTGACGTGCCTGTCTGTATGTCCAGTACAGGTAAAGAAATCGGCTCTCAGAGTCACAGGCAGCGTACAGTGAGAAGGCAGAAAAATCACAAGACGCAATTTTAAAAAAAAACATTGTCACAGAGTGATTTAGTGTTGCCTCATAGTACGCCAACTATACATCAGGGCAACAAGAAGCTCCTTCCAACTACCCGCCACCTCAGTTGAGTTGTAACCTATATTACCTAACGCTCAGGTTAGTTAAGAAAAACTTAGCGAATTTTCTAACAGATTTTTAACTACTAAACATCATTTTGCTTAACTTTGTATGATCCTAAATGAAAGATTATAAGTGAAATTCATAAAATGTCAACTTAATTATTTCACATTTGACTTTTTTCATGATCAAATGAAAGGCTGAAATTTGGGTAAATATTTCTTAACTTTAAGAAATACTTAAGTAGCTTTATGAATACGGACCCTGGTGTCTTACAGCGAAGCCATTATTCCGACATGTTGTTCGCCATATACTCAACGCGCCTTATATTCAAGTGTCTAATAATCCCAAATCTCGGCGATCCATTAATTCGCCCAGTGCTTTATAACTTCTCCGCCCATGCCTCAACGCCCTAATCACAATCACGCCTTCTCTCACTACTCTACTACAATCCCTCTATCAAATATCCAACGCTCAAGTTATCTAAACATTTAACTCTCCCAAATACCCAACCCCAGTTTCCCCCTCACCCTCCTCCACTCACACACATTCACACACGCCACACACAGGGTGTAAGGGGAAAGCGATAATAGATAAAGAAAAACAATGCATTGAAACGTTAAAATTAACCACTTGAAGGTCCATAATTTACCAACAGTTGTGTGTTACTACCGTATTATTTAAATCATCATTTCACAGTGAATTACTGGTAAACAAATATAGGGATATTTCCACAATGCAGTATCCAAAATACCCGAATGACCGTCCATTGGCCCATAATCTTGGAGCAAACTTCGTTCACTACACTTTCAGAAATAGTAGTTCTTTAATGGTTCTTTAGAAAAATGGAACCATCTTTGTGGAACCATAACGGCCAAAACGGTTCTTTACAAAAAAAAATGGAACCATCTGTGTGGAACCATAACGGCCAAAACGGTTCTTTACAAAAAAAAAATGGAACCATCTATATTGAACCATGACGACAAAAACGGTTCTTTGATATAATAAGAAAGGGCGAAATACTTGGACAGGTTGCTGTGAGGGTTCCATAAAGAACTATAAAGGGTTCCACCAAAGCCATAAGGTTCCACTGAAGAACCTTAAAGATCATAAGAGCCATATTTATATAAGAGTGTAGGGCAAACAAAATCCATTCTTTGACCAAAACAGCATCCAAACCTTATATAAGACCATATGTTGAGTTTTGAGTGCCAAAAAATAAAATAATAGGCCATTGTGTCTTTCGTGTCCAGAATTATAACTTCGATTTGCTTCATCTTCATGGTGAAAGTTGATTCCATACCACCCGAGGCTGTCTCACACAAAGATGACCTGTGTCATAATTATACCAATGACGTACCTTCCTGGCATCGCATCTTCTGTTATGACAATTCTTCGACCAATTCTCTCGATATTTTCATATTACCAAATAGCTGTCCGAAACAAAGGACAGATTAAGGGCTTAATGACTGATCAAAATTATTACCCGGATTTCTCATATGGACATGCGTGCATGTAGGAGTTTCCATGTATACAAACTACTCTTGAGGAAATAAAACGTTTGTATATATTGTCACGTGATGGAATGACATCCATCCAAGGACAGAATGGTTTTATTTACCACTGTCTTTATCCAGAGAGACGTACGGATTGACATTTTAACATACATAGGTAATTATGGATGCGATCGTCGCTAGAGGAGGTTTCAGGGAGTTCTAGACAGTAATTGGCTGTTAAGCGTTAACCGAAAGAAAGCAATTAAACACATTAGCCAAAGGCATAATTGGACCGTAATACCAGAAAACACTACTACAGAATGTAAACGATTTTTGCTAAATGGGCTTAGTAATTGCATTCCGTAATAGCGAGTCATCAAAAAACTAGTTGTAGATTTTTGCTACAATCTA
This sequence comes from Mopalia vespertina, assembly GCA_030265115.1. NCBI lineage: Eukaryota > Metazoa > Mollusca > Polyplacophora > Chitonida > Mopaliidae > Mopalia > Mopalia vespertina. The sequence goes on along the minus strand of JAQQZZ010069929.1, from coordinate 15,426 downwards.
TTAAAATATTTAACCATCTACGCAATGTTTATTTTTTTGTCAGTTCGAGACATTTGACTTTTAAAAATGAACAGGTGTCAGTTTATAGAAACAACGATAAATAATAAAAGCAAAATACTCGATGTTGACAAAAATGTTAAAAACGATAAGATGATAAAAGAGAAAAGTAACAATCTATCCATGACAGTTTGGTAGAATGATACTTACAAGTGGTGTGGCCCGCGGCCGTGGCTTATCGGTAGCGTGTGCGCTTACTAATCCTGCTTCGATGTACCGTTCACGGGATCGAGTCCGCCTTTCGACCATCAGGTATATGAGCGAGTCACATGTTGTGGCTCCGGCAATCGCGGGGGTGGTTTCTACCAGGTTTCCTCTCGGTTTTCCAACGAAATAAGGCAAGGAGCAGTGTGAAGTGGACAATCCGTCGTCATATAAGTGAAATACCCTTGAGTACGACCTTAAACCCCAATCAAACAAACAAACAAACAAGCAGAAGCGGTGTATTGAATAATAATAAAACATTGGCCAGAAGAAAAAATCATTGTGCAATGGAACATTATATACGAATTATTTTGAATCTTCAGGAAACGTTTTACCTTTAACATCTGAGAACAATTTGTGTGTAAGTGACATGTTAAATAGTAACTGCAATATGGTCTTTAAGACCATTTGTTGGTCGCCAAATAACACGGAAACAGTCAGCTCCGCATTCAATCAGCAATAAATTGTTGCACCCATTATATGTAAGTATTGGATGGCTTAACTATTATGATTGGTATTAAACTCAAGTTTAATAATTTCAAGGCAAACGCGTTGTCATGTCGATTATTCGTTTGCTTTGTTCCATATAGTGCACACAAAATCAACGGAACTCAACCTTATCTCCTCCATGTTTCTCGTGAACTGCGACAATATATTTCACACTGATTTTATTCGGAAGAGTTAAAGTGACCTACGCTGAAGCCGTCCAATTACTGTGTACAACATTCCCTAAGCTTTGACGTAAATTATTCATGGGGACCGTCTTACAAGAAAACAATTCTATTACTAATTTTCAATTATTCATCACGTTTTGCTGGCGGCAATACCCCGGTTCCACCGAAACAAATGTACAGTCGTTACAACGGAAACTGAATCTGAAGCAGTGTCACTGTAGGTATAAATTAAGAAACGACTGCGTCTGCGTTTAAAGCTAATAGCTTGTCGATTCGTGAATAACATGAGCAATGTTGCTGTAACGAATATAAAATGATTTTATTATGATCGAACACAATTACGTTTAGAAAACAGCAGTGACGACGCTACCACTTTGAATAGTATTCAACGAGTTCCGACTTACTGTTCTCTTTTTAAACATAAGTCACTGTTCTCTTTTTAAACATAAGTCTACAAAGGGTGGCAGTATATGACCTTGGAACACTTTGGATCCTAGCCTTCTGTTTGCCCTGAATCATTGATGCAGTTCGCAAGACGACATCACAAACCCCTTGAACCGTATAACCAAAGGAATATTGTCTTGTGTGTCAATGTCATCCAATGGTACGTATTATCAGAAGAACGTATTAAATAAATGGACCTCTGTTAAGGTCTATATCACAACAATCGCAATATCGTGGGACTCCATGAGTACAGGGATGATCTATTTACTATATGCTAATGTCACGGCCTGGTGTTCTCAATGCTCTCTAAGTCTCTCCAGATATTACACATTCGTGTGGAATAATTTATTGCCAAGGGACTTTAACCCAAAATGTATCAATGTATACGGTCAAACGGTCGAACTTACAATCTGAATGCAACTTGTATTTGTCCCACATTTGTATGCAAACAAGTACTCTGCCACGATAAGAAACACATACGCACGAACACGCGCATAACTTGTTATGTCATCTGTGACGGAATAACTAGATCAACAAAGACAGCTTTCGTTGAATAAGTACAAACGAAATAATGTTTCCGTTAAAACAATAATAACATGGTCAATCAACGTGTGCTAATACAAAAAGATCAATATGAACAATGTAGCGCCTGTAGGATTCGCTCCCAGTAGAGCCTATATACAAACACTGACCTGTTTGATAGGCTAAATTCGTGATCTCCTTATCAGTCTAAATATTAAAGATCCCCGGAGATCTCAAAGTGACAAATTAATGCAAACGAATAGAGCAGCGCAAGACTTTACGTTAAAATCCCTCAGTTTATGTGACCTGACACCAGCGTCCCAAGTCCGTAGGATTAACTGTTAATGGCATAAGTATAGTGAAGCCGACACCGCAAAATTGATGGAAACCATAGAAACATTCATTGCTAATTTTGGTATTTTTTCTCTATGTATAAAAGCAACCATTTTATTAGAAAATGTCTACTTTTATGTATCAAATTAAAAGTGCGTTGAACTGTTATTACGACCCTATGTTAACAACTGCCAGATAGAAAACAAATGTGTAGCTGGTGTGTTATTTGTATAGCTAGCATTAATCCGCATATCAAAAGCATAATGAATATATCTACACGCGATATAAGAAGAATATTTCTAACCGAAACAGCAGATCAGCAGATATTTTATAGTACGAATCGATAAAAGTTCGAATGTTTTAAGAACAAGCTCGTGTTACTAATGTAGCGGAAGGTTTTTGTGTTTTAAATAATTATTGACATCGCTTAGTTTGTGGGCATCATGAAGAAGATGGCGGACGCGAAAAATGCATTCTTCCTTTACCCTTTACACCCAGTTGCTACCTATACAAGAGACCCTCCTCGTCAGCTCACGCATTTTAAACTTCCAAGACGACCTGCGGCTGTGTGGTGTTATCAAATAAAGTGCAGGTCGTTTGCATCTACTCTTAAAACCCTGATGCTGCTAATGTTTTCAAAGTATCGCCAATTGGAAGTACATTTACACACTCAAGAAAGTGGTTTGATTAATTTCTAGCTTTTCTAGAATTGTGTTTCTCACCACGATGAACCATAAAGGTACATTCCAAGCGCACCATACTCACCAATGCCGAGAAACAAGTGGAGAATACGTCGAAATATATGTGAAATACTCTTGCGTTTGAACTTAAACACAAATCAAACAAACAAGAAAGCTAACTGTAATTCTGTCTAGTGAAGGGCCCGTGTTGGGGCTTAGTGGTTAACACCTCTAACTGTTTATCCTCCTTTGATGTGTACACGGTTTAGGCCCCCATCAAACATGATATAGTAGAGTACCGGAGGGGGCCCCGCGGACGCCACACGGCGGCAGCTTTACGACTATTGTTGAATTTGGAAAGATAAACCACAGTAGTTTCAATATTGAGAAATAAGCACACACTATTCCATTAAAATCTATTTATTTATATAGAGATTGAGGGGCCTAGCTGTGTAGATTGACTAGTAGCATGTGCAACCGAAAAGACAATTTTAATAAATCTATTCCAATGGCTACGATACACACAACTGTGAAATCTATTCAAACTGTAATACAGATATAATTTTGCTGTCGTTTGTGTTTTCGTTATATTGGGATAGCACTTTCTTAATTTGAACAGTTTCAGTTAAGACAATTTGCTTACTGAGACCCGTCCGGGAATCGAACCGACGACGACCAGAGTGAGGCACCAAATCGTCAGCAGTAAACATCGGCCACTTATACCACTGAACTAGAATCTGTTCAAACTAAGAAAACACTAGAAAATACTCTTATACAGACGTTTGCTTTACTTTCTAAAGTTCTTACGCACCAGTTTTAAATGTATTGGAAGTTTACGATACTGTGTTGTGGTATTTAAAGTGCATGTTATGGCTAAAGCCAAGTTGGTATGCCAGCAACCAAACTGAAGGTTGTGGTTTTCTGGCTTATACCCAGTTTTCCTCCCATAATAATACTGACCGATGATCTGTAATTGTGATTTAATCACGTTGATCTAGCATCGAATAAATCAATAAAAAATGTATATCCGTTTATAGAACAAAGGACCTGTCTAGAAGATTACCAGAGTAGGGTATTCTTTACAACATCCAATTAAAATACTGTATTGGCCGTTTCTTATCGAAATCGTCCAACACAATTTGAATGATCCATGCCCAACTTTTTTAAAGACAGTCAGTAAAAAAGCTTCCGGCCTCAAATGTCAGGACATAATTGATTTCCGTTCCGCTGACCTTTTTCCGGCCATCCTCGTCACAAACAGCGTCTTTTGTCAGCGGGTTAAAAAAAAGGCGTATCTACCTATAATACCCACTTATCAGTGAGTCTGATTCGTGAGCATGCAGTCTGTGTACAAATTCGTTGCAAAACACTGTCAAAAAGCCTTCCAAACAATATCAGTTGATATTCCTTAAATTTGGTCTTGATGGCAAACCAACCTGAATGAAATTCTAATGGCCATATCTAAGTTCACATAATCATGTCCCCTTTTTCTGGATAGATAGCCAAAATCCTCATCAATCTCTAACCCGGTGATGATTTATCGGTTTATTATCTCGTAAACAGGGTAATACTTTTTCTATAACCATTGCCGTTTTTGTTCCGATCATAAATAACAACACCAAGTGTCACAAACAAAATCTGCTGTATCAGAAGTCATATTTCAGATAAATCCAATCTCTTCTGTTAGAAAGGCAACCGCTCATAGGCAATTGTTTTAGACGTCAGCCGTTTAAATGATAACCTATCTAAACCGTATATATCACCTATCAATTCAATCAAATATACGGAAGTTTGTGGAATTAACGAGATATGTATTTAGATGAAATATACATGCCTACCCCAGTCTGGTGTTTTCATAGTTGAATTGCGATCTTATCCTCTTAACAAACAAAATATCAAATTATTATGTGAATTAGTATTATTTGAAAAGGTTGTCAATGGGCAAGGCATAAACACCCGATTTCACAAAGCTGTTTTATAGACATATTCGTGTCAATAAATTTAGAAGTAGCTAAAACACTATTTTATTTCCCAGCAAGAGAAGGACTTGGGAATCGGCGAACAGACGTAGCCTGTAGCCTTCAAATGCGGTACATATTTATGGGTAAGCCAGAAGGTAATTATTGACATGTAGTTTAGAAAGTGACAAATGATTTTCAATTTCCTTTGAAAACACATTTTTAGCAATAACTTATCTTAAGTCAGGCTATTGTCCAAGATGTCTTGTTCGGAAATCGAACCCACGACCGTCAGCACAGCTAGTTTATGTTTAACATGATGAATTTCAATGTTTGCCAACGTAATTCAGAAAGCGAAACGTATTGATCTGTGTTGAGAACCATCATATTCACACGGAGTCCGATGAGGCATTAATTTTATCTCTAGCCACATATGCTCATAGTGTCGTCATATTTGAGATGACTATTATTCGGATGTAGGTAATACAACAGATTAGCGATTAGCGATTGTTTCCTCGTGTTTAAGTACCCCTCACTATATATCCAGCTGGTACGAAGCCGATTATTTCCACTGTAACCTTACGTGCAAAAATAGGCCTACTGTTATTGTCGTGTCGCCGTCATCAATAAATTGAAGAGTACAATCTGACATCTGACCTATTTGCTTTGTGATCTACACAAATGTTAACATCACATCAGGTAACTAATATAACTGGTGCTTTACACGACTATGTGATCTTCACAACTAATAAATGATTTTAAACCACTGGAGACCTATTCACTTTAGGTTTTGCGTAACAGTGATATCCAGAAGTACTAGTTGATTAATAAGTGTTTTACGTCAAATTTAAAATAAAATAACGACCTACACATCCCACGAAAGGCGTCTGTTGTTTTCGTGAAAGTCAACTTATGGTCACCAAAGATAACTGGTTTTTAAAACTAAATCCACTGGATGCATTTTGGATCAAGACGACCACTGTCACTACTCTAATTTCTAGCGTAAACGTTTGTTTGGTTTGGGTTTTTGCCGCACTGGAGGATATTTCACTCACACGACACCACACTATAGCCTTATGAGAGAAAGAAGCCAACCACTACGACACTCTTAATAAATACAAGACAGGAAAATCGCAAGACAGAATACAGACACCACAAACATATCCGATCCATGTTCCCTCTAAGCACAAAGAGTCCGAGACAAATCGGAAAAATCGTCGCATGAAGCCTCTCTTCCTTTCCTACCTTGCCTTCATAGACGGAAAACCCTGAGTTAGCTGGAGTCTACAACAGATATTTTCGGATGACCTCTTTTTACCTAACCCAATCAGATTGGAGCTTTCACTATAGAATTATAAAGATGCGGTCTAAACTTAGGATGACAAGTAGGCTATACATCTACTATAGGCGCAAGATCTTAGTCCCATTAACGGGTCCTGACATCATCACAGACACGTTTCTGGACAGTGACGCCACGCTTGTTTGTTGTCGACTTTGATGTGTAAACGAGTTTCTGATTGGCTGCTTTTTTCTACAATGGTCCAATTAAATTTTTGACACGTATTTTCAGCGAATTGCAGCAAGGGTAGAAATGTGAAAGTCTCCTCTAACACATTTTGACCCTTGTAATAGGAAGATGGTTCTAACCCTGACATCTTCCGTTATACCTAATTAATCAAATAAAATTAATTTTTCTTATTGGCCCAACCGTTGTTTTATGAATGAAATAGCCTTAAATCGGCATAAAACTCCAATCAGACAAACGAATTAGCGTTACTCTGCTGACAAATCATGTGAGCCTGCCTTTGAAATTCTGGCCAGCCTTGCTATAAGAGTTAAAATCATCCTTAGTCTAATCGAGTCTTAAAGTATGCTCCCCCATCGCGTTTATTTGAAGCACATGTGTATCGCTTGGTTTGAAGTACACCGGAGAAATTAAATGAGTCCCCAAGGTTTAATTTCGTGTCTGTCTGGAAATCTCGGTCATTAAATTGTTTATTCTGTTGCTAAATGCACTCGACATATCCCAAATGTCCTCGAAGATCACGTGACACTCACTAATGATTTGAGCTAACCCTTAATTGCAAGTATTGGGATTTACATGGGCTTTGATAATTACGGTGGTTGTCGTCTGGACTCTTATTTAGTTACGTTCATTATGAGCACGCTTTAGCGCTTAAATGGTCCTTTGTGCAAGGCGGCTTGAAGAAACTTGTTATTTTTCATTCAAGAATTTCACGTATTTATTTAAAGGCCATATTTATCTTGCTTCACGGGCTTGAGAGAGACATTTTTACTCTTACAAATCTTTGTGTTAAAATGAGGTTTAATATTAAAATTAATGAATCGGTGAATGTTTGTGATAAACATTCGCATATGAATAGTTCAGTCGTATTCTCGCGAGAGTTTCTATAACGGACGAGACTAACACAACTCTCGTACGCTATGCCAGGCCATCACGCATTAATTTCCGCCAATATTTAAGGCAACGTATACCACAGACTAGCAAATAAAAGAAGTGCAAATTAAGATGGCCCGGGTGTATCTTGGAGTCAATGTCTCGACGTAGGAAGTAGAATCGATTATATTTTAGAATGATGAATAGTTATGTCACCGAACAAAAGCGATCGATCTTCCAGTGATGTGTAGGCCAGCGGAAGTTTGTTTGGATTATGGCAAAACTGTTTCACTTAGCACTGGAGATAGAATAACTTTCCAGCTTTATCAAAACATTTAACATGTTATGGTTGTGCAAGTGTCAATTTATGCTGGATTACACGGCCGTCATATAAGTGAAATACCCGTAAGCACAGATTAAAAGACTAACCAACCATCCAACCAATCAATCAATCAATCAATCAATCAATCAATCATCATTTTCGTCAATGATATTTTCTGAGCTACTCAATTCTATTGCAAGCAACTCGAAATTTTGCATTACCTAGCTAGCAAATATACCAGACTCAGTTGAAAGATGGAATCCATCTTTTGTGGCGTATTGACTTTGGGATGATGTCGCTTCTAACACTTCCATATAACAATAAACGGCTAAAGGAATTAAGGGTGTCGGGGCTGTAGCGTGAGGTATGAGCGGTCTTTCGGTTAAAATCTGTTTGTTCGATTCATGGACACTGATTCTGGCAAACAGATGACCAAAGAATGATCCACATTGTTCGAACACACCCCTACCTTAACAGCTATCTCTATTTAGCCAACCAATCAACCAGCCAACCAATCGCGAAAATGAGCACACAAGTTTAAACTAAAGTTTATTTAAGTCTTTTTATGGATCCGTTATTGAGCTACACAATTTACGCCATGATAAATATAATTTATTTAGTCTTCTTACAATATCCTATCACTAGAACATGGTACCGGAATTACTTGAAAGGTGTGTCATGGATGCATCGGTATGACTGGCCCTCTGCCTTCGTGTCCTAAGTATGTGCCCCCTCCCCACCAACACCAGTTTGTTGTAGGTGAACCCATATCTGGCTTTAATTCATAGACAAATAAGAATTATTTTGGCATTATACTTTTGCTCACCAAATCCGAATGACATATCTTATTTCATCAACTGCACGTAATCTCGTCTGTAGTAAACACATTCCGTGATAAATTCCATGAACTTTGACCTTCCCCTTTGTCTATCGATTGATATCGAGGGCTTGATAGCAGATGGAGCTGACGTATCGGACATCTTAAACCCACTTAAAACGTATCTTCACGTCAGTTCCAGCCTACGTCCAAAGATTTAAAAGCAATATATCACTCGTTTCGTTCATAAGTTCTCCCTTCATACGTCATGTGTTTGCTGGCATATGGAAATTGTTATCAGATCGATTTTATCTTCAATCTTAATCAAGAGTAATAATGTTATTCAACAAATGTTGAAATGAATACATATATCTTGGCAATTTGTAATGGATTTTAACAACAAATTTTTAAAAGATAATTTTGTAATTTGAAGGAAAGTTTTAACCCCAAAAATCCGTTTTAATCCTAGATATTGGTAATGCATTTTAGCAACAAATTGTTTTAAAAGATAAGTTTGCAATTTTAAGGAGAGTTATTAACCCTCAAAATTCTGTTTAATCCTTGAAATTTGTATCGGATTTTAACAGCTAATTTTTTTAAAGATAAATATTTAATTTGAAAGATAGTAATTAACCCCAAATATCCATTTCTAAGCTTTGGCTTAAAGGCGAAGAAAACTTATAAAATCAAAACAAAGTGCGCAAAGCTGATAGTGACTTAGACGGTTGCATACGACTTGTCTCAGCCACCCTCAAAGCCATCGCTGACGGTTTAAGTGGGCTATCTATTGGAACTCTGTTCTGATGGGTCATCGGGTTTTGTTTGTTTGTTTGATTAGGGTTTGACGTTGTACTCAATGGTGTTACACTTATATGACGACGGAGTGTCCTCTTCACACTATTCCTTGTCTAATTACGGTGGAAAACCGAGAGGAAATCTCGTGAAAAACACCCCGCGATTGCCGGAGCCACATCTTATGGCTCTCTCATATACCTGAGGGGCGACAGACGGACTAGATCCTGTGAACATTACATAGAAGCAGGATTAGTAAGCGCACTCGCTTTCCACTAACCTGTCTTACACATTTTGTCTTCTTCCGCCATGCATGTATTTATATATATGTCCTGAGCGGATAATGCATTTTGCCTTTCCAAGTAGGCCCTCTGGCTGAGTGCCGTCTGTTTCAAATATAGACAAACAGCTTTCCTTAGCACTGTAGGAACATTAATTTTCCATCATAGCAAAACCACTACACATTTTATGCTTGTGTTAGTGTGGCAATTACTATTGGATACACCACCGTCATATAAGAGATATATCTTCCGGCAAGGCGTTAAACACCAATCAATCAATCAATCAATCAGCCAATAATTAATTCAATCATGCAATCATTCATTTATTGCAGCCAGTAAAGTCGACGCTTAGTTTCTTCACCCGTTGGGCTAACACGCTGTCATGTGTCTCGTTCTCTTCTGCTTGATTTCCGGACAGTTCCGGTATCTCATGTAAACTGTGGCCCTATGTTTTAAATATCTATAACTAGACATAATGAAGCGGATACCCGAAAGAGGAGTGTGTCACGTGAATCGCAGATCACATGACGCAACTTATATACCGGCACGTTAACCTTAAGTACGGCGTAAAACCCCAATCAAACAAACATGATACCATCGTAAATGAAATGAAGTTCGACGTAAAACACCAATCAAATCAAATAGGTATGTTTTGAAAAACCATCAAAGTTAGAGACGAGAGACACTGATAGAGATAGAGCCGCATAAAACCATATGTTGTATGTATTGATTATTGTTGCTTTATTTTGTCTGCATTACTAAAATAAAACGAGAATTGCTATATTGCAATAACAATGAAGATTTAGAGTGCTACAAATAATATACACTTATATAATTCTATCAGTCTATCTCAAGCGACACATCGTTGTTTTTATCGATTTGCCCAGACTAAATACAGATAGACATTTTTATGTTAATATTCAACGACTAGTCTAGCTGCCGAGTGTATAACCGCTACCCATTTGATTTAAACGTCGCCGTCTTACCTCCATGACCTGCGTATATTGATTGGTGTTTTACGCCGTGCTTTAGGGTATTTTACTTATATGTCGGCGGTATATTCCAGCATAATTGATACTAGCACAACCAAGATGTGAAGCGTTTTCATAATGACGGAAAGTTAATCTTCCTCCAGTGCTAAGGAAATACAGCATTGGTACTCTTTAAACAAACAACCATTAGCCAGAGGGTGGAAAATTTTGAATGTAGTGATATTCAGAAAATGTCGTCGCCAGCCCAATTACAGCTGTATAAATACACCAGAACACTGCAATGTTGTAATTCAGCTGTAGATCAATGCAATTTGTTTTTTTCTAACGATACCAACAACTTTAATTATTCTTAAATCAAAAAATTGTTTCATTTTAGGTTGACCTACATTATACACTTTCAAATTGTTAAGCGCCCTCTGATTAAGGGCAGTTTGTTTGAAGAGTAGCAATACAGTCTTTACTCAGCACTGAAAGAAAATTAACTTTCAAACATTATGGAAACGCTTCACGTCTTGGTTGTGCTAGTGTCAATTATTGTTCGAATACACTGCCGTCATATAAGTGAAATACCCTTAAACACGGCGTAAAACCCTTATCAATCTATCTATCAAATTCTAAAGCGGCGGGATTATTTCCATAGCTCCGGCTAAAAGTAGGGCTCCGCTTCGTTACTTCCTGGTAAGATAGTGATGACGGGGTTTATCTCAATGTTGCAATCTGCGATGAATAGGTCGATGGTTCTTGATGGTTAAAAAATGGGCCGGTATGCGGTTCGTTGAGAGAGCTTCCTGGTGTTCACAGAAGCCAAAGAACAACACGATTCCTATACGTTGTGTTATAAGCGAAATACCCAAAACACCAATCAATCAATCCGATCAATGTGGCGTCTAGTATAGTACATATCTGTTGCATGTAATTTGTCTCATTACTTAATGCCCTTCTATCCGTGTTACATATGTGTTTGTTTGATTGTGGTCTAACGCCGTACTTAAGGTTATTTCACTCACATGACGGCGTGTGAGCGCAACGGGTGAAGGAAATCACATTTGACGAAAAAGGACGCACTTGGCCGTGTCGAGTTTAAATCTTCAACCAAATTTGAACGGTTCCGCACAAAGTCCTTTCAGACAGCCACTTAAACCCGGGTTCGAATCCCGGTGGAGACCAGCGAAATTGACTTTCTCTATAATATAAATATAAATACCTGCCGATTTATGGCATGTGAACGAAATAACCGTATGCACCGCGAAACATTACAGAGCACAAACTTATTCCATACATGCGTTTCTATCTATAAAATATTTTAACTCTATAGATAGCTGGAGTCGATAAGATTGTGCTCAGTTGTGTATCTTTATACTAAAACTTAAAATTGTCTGGTATAATCTGAAAAATATGGACAGAAAGTTTTAAAAAATATAAATATGCAACCATTGAATGAATTAAGTTTCGTGTCGCCAGTGGAGAGACTACTCCTACCAAAACCCAATTAATTTCAACAGAAAATTCACTTTATTATATATCATTATTTTGTGAAAAATGTCGACCACAAAGACCATAGTGTTATTAGTAAAAACTGGTTAAAAAGTGTTGTATCCCGTTTTTGTCACGATAAAATATAAGTACAGATCTTAAGAAAAGAAGTTTTACGACATTGAGGTATATTAGTAGTTTTACTGCTGTTTTAACAGGTAATGTTCCCAGAGCGTGCCTACTAAAATTCTGGACCGAACAGGTAATGAGTTTTGCTAATGCTATTTCAGCACAAGTGTGGGTTTTATGTGCTTTCGCGTAGGTGGGATATCGGCTAATTCACGTACACTTGTTAATCGTCGGCACGAAAGTTCGGTTCTAATCAGTCCGAAGGGAATACATTAAGTAAATGTCTGGCAAAACTTGCGAAACCCTTCCATCGAAAAGTGATCTAATGGTTCCTCCGCACGAAGTTAAAACAATTGTGAAAGTGGAAATCGGAAAAAAGGTTTTAAACAAGCTAGATTTTTTTTTTGTCTATTCAAAACAATCTGTCGACCGAAAGTTTCAAAGCCGAACCTGTCACATGATGCATTTATTGGGCAAAGTAATTCCAATCTGCACCTTTCCCACCTTCCTAGAATCCTGCCCCGACAACGGCTTCTGTACCTAAGACGCGTATTTCCCCTTGATTCTATTAAATAGTAATTATAAATAAACTTCAGTTCATTTCCTCGACATATTGATCGCTCATGGCACCGTCCGTTGTACTCCTACGCCGAGGGATTTCCAGAAGTGCATTCATTGCCATTAACGCGGTTCATCCGCGACGAGAGCAGGTTGTCTCGCGAAGCGATGTAGTTCTGCGTTTAGTTTCTTCCAGACCGACCGATGGATAGCCTGATGTGTTGTGGCGCGCTTCCTGCCACCTGCGGATTTCATATGAAGGCCAGCCATTCCAATGTATTGAGTATTTTCGGCATTGATTAGTGAAAACGATGAATGAGTTTCAACGATTTGAAGGACGCATTTGAAGAAAGCGCGTGCCAACGATGGGGTTGTAACGGAATGTTCGGGTGTCATTTCTGGTGACCGTTTATTTGGAGTTTCATTCCAAAGCCTTTCTTCCAAGCTCTATCAAGATCAGGAGCCGTGTGGTACAATAGTGAGTTGACTTTTTTCTTTACACGGTTCTAGGGGAGCGTATGTATAATTAACAAATAGTAGAGAAAGAAACAAATTGCATGCCTCCGACAGAGATCGAAGGTGAAACCTTCGCTTTATTAGGACCAACGCTTTATTGACAGATATACACAGGAATGTAGAATTTCGCTTTCTTATATTGTTTCAATTGCCTTGTTTTTATTTCTATAGATATACGCTTGTACTGTTTCTGCTTATTGTCCCATTACTTATCTTAGGTGAGGTGTTGTTAGATTACAAGGTATATTATTTAAGTGATATCTGTAGCTCTAGTTAATACCTTTCAGCCACATTCACGAATGACCACCAGGTATACGAGTGAGTGACACGATGTGGCTCCGGCAATCGCGGGGTTGGTTTTCGTGAGGTTTCCCCTCTGTTTTCCACCGTAATTAGATAAGAAACAGTGTGAAGTGTAGAATTCGTCGTCATGTAAGTGAAATACCTTTAAGTACACATTCACGAATGCAATTTGTTTTTTCTGGCTATGCGCAGTTTATTTGGAGTGTAGCAATGTTGTCTCTAGTTAGGACTGGATGATGAATTAACTTTCCAACAATATCAGAACACTTCACATTGTATGGCTGTGCTAGTGTAAATTATTGTTGGAATACACCGCCGTAGTATAAGTGAAATACCCTTAAGCAGGGCATAAACACAAATCAATCCAGCAATTTACCTGTATATAACGTCAGGTATCTACTGATCATATTGTATCTGATAATTGATCCACCTTCGATATACGGGTTTCAGGTTCGAATCCCCATAGGTCCTGGAGTATATATACGATGAGTCCACGGCTTTTTCGAGCGAAGTTTTTGCGAGGTTTCCTCCCGGTTTTCATTCCATTTAGATGGGAAATAAGGGAAATAATAATACATTTTAAGTACGACGTAAGAGCCCAATCCACGAAGCAAACCTCAATGGTTCTGGGGTATATTAGAGAGGTCACACGGGGTAATTATGGCTATTGCTGGGGTACTTATTGCCAGGTTTCCCCCCGGTTTTGATTCAAGACCTGGTCGACTGTTGCTCTCTGAAACCGTTGAGTACGACCATCGCATACATGTCGATATGGGACCTGGCTGCACGGGGGCGAAACAGCTTTCTGTTACCTACCGTCGAACAGTTCGATGGACCGCAATTTAGCTTTGGCTTGTAGAAACGTGCACTTTTCCACAGATACAGACTCTGAAACCGTGGAGTACGACCATCACATACATATTAATATAGGACCTGCACGGGGGCGAAACAGCTGTTCTCTTACCTACCGTGGAACAGTTCGATGAACCGCAAACTAGCTTTGGCTTGTAGAAACGTGCAACTTTCCACAGATACAGACTTTAGTAGACTGTGTTAAATATAACCAATGCCATCACAATAATTGTACATAAAAAACAATAGGCGTTTTTCTGTTCGGAAAAAAAGGTTAGCGCCATCTGACAGTTTGATTGAACCGTAAGTAGGCTTCAAAATTGATGTCTACAGAATTACAGAATGAGCATGTGAACCGTCAGCCATTCAATGGATAAATCTCGAAAAAAAATGACAAGATTATTTATCACTTCGATAAACTAAGATTTTTTTGTATTAAGTTTGATTTAATATATATGTAATTGTGCAACAGGTGGTAAATCTGAAGGAGACATGCATAGAGCATAGTCAGTGAAGTGTTTTACTCATTAAGAAATGATACAGGAATATCTCAATCTTGTACTTAAAAATCTACTATTCTCTCACAAAGACTCAGAATAGCATACCCTAGAGACAAAAATCTAAAGGAGCTCCTGGTTAAGGCGAAACTTCCCTCTGTATCCGATAGGTTGTAACACTCATTCCCATTAGCGGATATGTTCGTTCATGGTTACTTTCTATTTTTCTGAAAAAACAGTTTGTAGGCTGATTTATTCCTAACCCATACCGAACATTTTGTTGGTTACATATTTTTTAATACTGTATATACCATATAAATGGCCATTACCTTCTATTGAGATGTCTGTAGGTTACCGATAAAAATTCAAGAATAAGATTTATTTCGAAACGAGTCTGATTTTAATCAATCAACATCCCTGTGCCAGTGTGAATACTTTTAAGAAATGTGTTCATCCGTATTTATTTTTAATGCAGAGAAAGACAATGATGCTTGCCTCCAACCAAATTCGAACTCTTGTCTCTGGCTGGCAGGGCAGCAACTACTCCAGACAAGGTGTGTCCTGACGTGAAACTCTATTCCACACCTTGTCACACTTAGGCCATATTTGTAGTCAAACAAGGAG
>JAQQZZ010069918.1:0-22113 GCA_030265115.1 Mopalia vespertina | reverse complement strand
CAGGCTTTCGGATTTACTCAAGCGAAAACCAATTGTGAGTAATATCTAGATCAAAAAGATGCTAATTTAGCGTCCCTCTGTCCGTGCTTTTTGAAGAGAGAAAATCGCCGTCTTCACTGGGTAAGAATTCGGGACTCACTTTGCCGTGAGCCTCGGTAGAGTGTTGGGCCTGTTACCCAAAGGTCCCGGGTTCGAATCCCGGTGGAGGCAAGCAAATTTTTCTCTCTAATGCTAAATTCGTTTTAAAGCATACCAATGTTGTTGTTGAAGTAATGTTGTTGAAATTGTGGTTTGAGTCCGCTTTCCCTATATGGATTTTGTGGCCAGTTAAGCACATCATTTACTTTCTAAGCACTTTTTTATTTATTTTTACAATTGTCTGTTTTTAATACGATGCAATTAGTAATGATTTCAATATACAAATAAAATAGGTCTGATAGAAATAATATGAAATTATAAAAATAATGAATGCATCTTAATGTCAAATCTGCCAGAAGATGGATTAGTAGTTCTCATTCGAAATTGGTCTACAGTCAAAGAAAATAATGTACAAAGAAAGTAACAGTCAGCTGGATAAGGGCAGTATTTTTCAAATTAATTTCCCAACAAAGCACAAATTTCAACATCGTAAGCTACAGTAGGTTGTATGGATACGGCTGTTTAAATGTTAGTGTTGTTTGCAATACTACAACTGTGACTAAATGAAATATCATACGGATTCCTTCTTAAGCCTCATTTACCGTTAAAAGGTTAACCCTTGCTATTATGATAATTAACTTCTATTTTTTTCCAGTTCCTAGTTTTCTTGACGATGACTGGTTCTGTAAGGTTGCCTTCTAAAATGATTGAGACAACAGTCCACCGTTAATGTTGTACTGTTCAATGGCAGTTTCTTTCTTAAAGTAAAACGAAAAAACTTTAATGAAAGAGTAAAATAAATAAAGAATAATAAGAGAAAACTATTTTTCCAGTTGACAGTTTTAATAATCTAACAGACTCGAAATAAATTCTGATTCAGGACCATTTTGCTTCTGATACAATGTCTAAAGATGATAGAATATAAATCTATCTTGTCTCTACTAGAACTGTCTAGCCACAATAAATAAATAAACAAACAAAACAATTATTTAAGTGTGAGACCATTGTCTAGATGTTTAAAATATATGCGATTCCTTACACATATCATCTCAGTTCTGTAAGATTGTGGCATATATTTCTGAAAATTCAATTTATTCTTGCCAAAAGAAACAAAATTACTGCATTTTCAATGAGAAAAGTAAAAAACAATTGCTGTTCATGGAACGATGTTTTTTTTACAATGCAAAACTGTTTATCGGACAACCTTGGATTTCGACTTAAATCAAGGGAGTTAAGTATAATGATTTTGACCTCAAATTGAAGATAATAATAATAGTGGCTAAAAGCTCTCACAGTGTATCTCTTTCATTGTGAATGTATACTCAGAATTGTAGCAGAAGGATCAGTAACTTTAACACAAAAAACAAGCATGTCCACCTCATAAAAGGAGGGGGCCGTGGCTAAGTGGTAGCGTGTGCGCTTATTAACCCCACTCCAATTTACTGTTCACGGGATCGACTCCTTCTGTCGACCATCAGGTATATGAGTGAGTCACACGGTGTGGCTCCGGCAATCGCGGGATTGGTTTTTACGAGGTTTCCTCCCGGTTTTCTACCGTAATGAGGCAAGAAACAGTGTGAAATCGACAATCCATCGTCATATAAGTGAAAAAGTGAAACTAAAGGCTCTGTATTCGAATCACAGTGGATATAATCGGTTCATTTATTTAAAAAATGCATGCTATATATAACAATATACTTCTGATATAAGCGATTGATTTTCACCTAGTATTCCAATACATAAATGTGCGTTTTATGGAATTCTTATTGATGTAGACTCGATATTTAATTATCGGAAGTGAAAATGTAAATATGTTGACGCATAACTTCATTTATTTTCAGTATAACATTAAATACTAGGCCTACAAGCTAAACTGTATATAAGGACATCCACATTCTAAACTTCTAAAATGACCCGAGGGAAAATATATAAAAAGCTTATTGACCAACCCACATTATACCCTTATAGAGCAAATATACGAAAAGCGCTCAGATTATATAAATAAAGTTGCAAACCTACGAATAGGCGCTCATTTAATACTATTAGGTGCAACATGTAAGCCCAAAAAATTATACGATAAGGAGCAGATTATATGGCGCAAAAATGTATACGATTTGACGGCTTTATAAGGTAATGCGCAGAATGTATACGATTCAGGCGTAAATATAAAAATAAGCGATATAGATTATACAATAAGGCGCAGAATATATTTTTAGTCGCAAAAAGTGATACGATTTGGCAAAATTATACGATTAGGCGCAACATTTATACGATTAGGCGCAAATATAAAAATAGGAACAAATATACGATAAGGCTTCACAAGGTCAATGGCATGTTCCACAGTTCAGACTAATACTATGTTAAACACGGTTGAACTGCGATATTTTTGTTGATACATTGTTCCTTCCTTGTAGGTAATTGAATGCATGTAAGCTTTAATACTTGTGTCGTTCTCTGAGCCTCTCCATATCTGTCTCCAGTTGCTAGACAGCATCAGTTTTGTCTTTCGCAGTGCGGCGAAAATTGTTAGACATAGTTAGGAAAGTCATGTTGGTCGTAGTTTCGGCCTTTTCAACTAGCGTATCCGCAGAGGAATTAAGAGAGTAGATGTCATCCTGAAGAGTTGTTTTTTCTTTTCTGTAGGTTGTCTAACTCAGGTGTCGATAGCCTTCTCTTTCGAATAATGGTTGATTCGGCGGCCTCTTTCCTTCTTTCCTCCAGTGCAATTCCATATTTGTGGCGAGCAGACTGAGCAGACATCAGAAGTTTCTTTGGGAATAGGGACATTCTGAACATGACCGACAGATCTTACAAGATCAAACACGACTCGCTGAGATACAATTGATGCCGCTTTCATATTCTCAACAACAAGTTCTTTGTTGATGGAAAACCCTCTTTCAACTGAAGCTTGGCCATGTGATAAAATTAAGACTGTTTGGATAACACCCCAAAGACATTTCCAGTGTGTTCTTTCTTTTAAGGCTTATCGAAGAAACAGTCCAATCTGTCCTTAGGTGCCTAAAACACCTTGAATTCTGCTGCCTGAGGTGCAGCGACCTCCATCAGCAAAGTGTCATATGCTCTTAGAGGTTTGTCACAGTCAATCTCCTTACCCTCCTGCAGTACACCAGCTTAGTAAGATTTGTATTAAATTTATCTCTGCACAGCTGTTGATTAGACACCATTAGCTGGGGATCAAAGCAGGCCAGATTGCGAGTAAACGTGGAGATTTCTCCCGAAACTTTTTGATTGATTTTACTAACCATTTTTGACAGTCCATGTATATTTCCTGCTCTTCGCAAGAGCTTAATGTCTTGGTAGACACCAGTTCTTGTATCATCTTGCTTGCACTGAACCCAATATCAGTTCTGGTATGTAATTTGCTGTCATCCATGTCAATGCCGAGGAGCTTAGTGCAGGTATCCGCTTAACTAAGAATCTCTAGTTTGATGCAACGATTCAGTAAAGCTCGCAGCAAGAAATGGCACCATTGGAACATCAGTTTGGTACTGTCAAAAATCGTAAGAACTGCTCTTCCAAGGAAATGTAGAAATGCAGTCTAGGTAGAGTTGAGGCACTCTTACATTTTTCAGGACCTCAAATGACTTTGTATCTGGACACTAGTACTTCTTGTCTCTCTGCACTGTATTGCTATACACCTTAGTCTGTGGTAGCATTTCAATTGCCCGTGTAGCAACCGGTGCATTCTCGAACCATCTTGTTGGGCAATATTTTATTGCATAAAACTTGCTCCCAGTTGTTGTCTTAAAATGCTCTCGGCGTGATGGGGTATCTTTGTAGAGCATGTACATAGTCTCATAAATGTCCCAACTCACGGTCTCAGTTCCAGTTTTAAATGCTCCATGAATTGTGTGTAAACCATAACTTCCAATGTTGATCAGTTTTGAATCATTCTCGTCTGTAGAAAGGTGTCCTTCCTATTCTCTGAAGAATGCCCAGTTAACATTGGGGCCATATATTGAAAGTCGTATCATCTTTCTCAGGTCCACCTTTTCTGTCAATTTCTGAAAATAGTTCATCATATCTTCAACTGTTGCATAGCCGATAAATGCTGAATCAAAATACCTTGTAACCACTTCCTGTGTGTCCTTGTCAAAGTGTCCGATGAACACGTCTAGCTGTGTCTTCAAATTTAAACTTTTGTCAAGTAGTAAAACAAATACGTCCAGTTTCTTTATTTTGTCCAACAGTTGTTTCGAGAAAAATGGCGCAAGTCCGTAGCAAATCAGGTAAGCACATTTGTTTTTACTTAAAAACTTGAAAATGACTTGGCAATTTGACTGTATGGGAAAATGCGCTGAATGATAGGTTGAATATCTTCACAACTTTTATTAGAGAAATGTGAGCAAACAGTCTTCATTGCCCACAAACATTCTGCAATCGTAGTCTGATCTCTGTTTACTAGCTACTACCAACGTATATGCAGAGTTCTGTATCTCTGATCGTCTATCATATCATGTAGCCGTAGAGATACAGAGTTTGAACACTCTTAATCGTGTAATTTAAACTTTTTTTTTAACTTGTTCCATTAACTACTGTCCAGATACGTTTTGTATTCTGAACGCTGTGATACATTTTTTTATTACAATTGCGTCCTTAAATCGTCCAGAATCCGCGTTTAAAAAAATGGAACATCACGGTCCAACATTTGGTTGTCAAGCCGCCATATTCCTAGGCTGGCTCCGTCTCCCACAATGCATCCTGCTACAGGAGATGCCGTTGTAGGGCAATTACAAGATTAGAAGCCTTCAAACTCAGTAGCTACTACCAACGTATTTCCACAATCCGAAGTGGATGCATTAGGAAGGTTGGTAATGATCTTCGTTGGCGATGCTGTGGTTATATTTGCAAGTCTCATTCTCTGCACTGTAAAGTCTTTAATCGGATTATTTGTTGACAAAAGTCTCCTCTGATTCTCTGCATTTTGTTTATCTCTTTGTCCTCTCATATGAGAAGTTAGGGCTGCTTCCGCCATCTTTTCATTGTATATAACTTTTTTTTTTTACATAAATCGCACATTGCTTTGCTCTTGTCAGTATATCTACCAAGCCAGTCCTTATATTTCGCATCTTTTAACCAGTTATCATTGAAACAACACACCATGTTGTTACTTGTAGCCAGTCTGCATATGTACTGACCAGGGAGTCTAAAAATTATTTTTAGACTCCCTGGTACTGGCGAAACAAATGAAATGCACGCAACAATAGATTAACCCTTGTAGGTACACGTCACGCTGTCAACAGTAGGTCTATACAACAGGCGGCTATAGCTCATTATGTACCAATAAAATACAACATATCGGGCTATATTAGGATCAGTTCTTACTATCAAATAAACAAGCTGTAAACCTTGCTCAATCTAATTGAAGTAAATACAACTCTATTTGCAAAAATAAAATTCTGAAGAAAAAGAAAGCGAAAATTGAGTGTAAAATCGCGCCACCAAGGAATTGCTTGAAAAAAACTTTACCATTCAGCGTATGATAAAACAGAGATTACGTTATGGGTATTCAGAATTGTCCATTCAGTGTTCACCCAGAATTTTTATTTATATTCAAAATCTAAGAATATATAATACATTAAATTTTCAACAGGGAAATGCAGTCGCGCATATATTTTGACGCTACATGTACCTGCCTAACGTTTATTAAGAGTGAAATACATTTTAAAATTGTGCGACTGAAAGCCCTCAAACAAACTCCTACGTTACGTGTTTGTATCGACGCCATTTAATTTGTCTGATCCAGAAAGTAAAAACCTGAAACTTTGCGGCGTAAAGCTCCAAACAAACAAACTCACATACTGATACTCTTTATATCTTATCTGAAGACACGTCTCCATAAGTGAAATAACCGTAAACTGAAGACGTGAAACCCCAAACAAACAAACCTCAGAAGATTTTCAAAAATAAAACTATTGTTGGAAAAAAATGTTTTAACATCAATACTATTTATGACCGTATCGCCATAACGTATAATAAAGTATCAGTGAACAGAACTCTGTACGTGTTTATATTAGCTGCTGTCCCTCTGGTAGTATTTTGCTGAATTTTGGCTGGTTGACTGGCTTCCTTGAACCGTGCAAGCTGCATGCAATAATAAACACTTGCATCGACAAAATCTCTTGACATTCTTTCTCTGGGTTAATTTAATTTTAATTCTTTAGACTTTTATCCGGCGAAGACAAATATAAAAACACCACTAGCTACCCTGTGTGCAGCAGATACACGGAACTGGCAGGACAAGGGTTAATTTAAGTGTCACCTCGTGATATCGTAAGGCAGAAAAGCGCGAAATTTATGTTGCTGTGGACCTTCTCACTGCATGCCCATCGACATACCGGCAAAATCAATTTGGAAAGTTGGCAAGGACCCACCACATAAAATTGTGACAACCAAGATTTCATTTTCAAGGCACTATATATATTTTTTTATTATTTAAAATTATGAATTAATGTTTTTGTGTTATTCTCTGATTTAGCCATCAAGCTTAACCAAAAGCAGAACCGTAGGGCCACTCGGAAGAGGAAATAATCAACACTGCAATATATGATAGTGGCATGTGACAACTGTTTTCCAACAGCTAGAGATTAAATAAAATATATATGATAACCATGGCTTCCAGAGTTTAAATCAATCATATTGAAACAAATGACTACAAAGGGAAAATGTTAAGAATGTCATCTTAAAACCAGTTTGAAAATGCACTTTTCGCAAGCTGACGACTATTGGACATTGACCGATGCTTCATGTCTATTATTTCATTTATCGATGTTACAGCGGCAAAACACATGACAACGGTGGCACCTTAGGGTCTGGTTGGACAGACACATTGTGGCATTTTTCTTTCCTTGTGGTAACGTCGGGTGTCCCAGCCTTGTAAATATTGGGAAATGTCAAATACATGTATTTCATTGCCCATAGATACGGCGCCGAAACATGTGCGCAATTTTATGTCAGATTCATACCTTTGTGCAGATCATCGACGCACGATATTTGTTTAAATCATTTTCGACTGTGATTCTGAAATAATTGCGAAGTAGTCTTTCTTATACGTTATTAAGAACATCATGCGTTGTACCTTGCTTGCAGTACGAACGACCATTGCATTTACAGCTCAAAGCGCATTGTCCTATGTCACCGGAAACGAAATCCAAGGTTTTTTATTTGTTAGTAGTGTAAACTGGTACATTTCCCACTTTCTTACATGAATGTTGTGTATGGTGCTCATTGCACTCGTCGTTTATATATTAACGAAACTTAATAAACAATTCGTGTCCAAGGGTTAAGAATATATATTTTGAATAAATGAAGAGAGAAACATTTGCTTGCCACCACCGGGATTCGAACCCGGGAGACATGTACAAGAGCTATTAAATACATGTAAAAGAGCTGAGAATATATATACGGTCAATAAATAAAGAAGGGGGCGGCCGGGGGAGGGGGGGGGGGGGTCGAAGTGAGTAGAAAAATTGACTGCTGTGAACGTTAAGAATATAAGCTTGATAAACTGCAGACAGCATTATCAGATATCAGCTGAGATCAAGCCTGTGTATAGGCTGTGTGGATTAGGAACCTCCCACCACGGGTAAGGTCTGGCTTTAATCTGCGTATCTATATAGGTCTTCTATGAGATTCCTGGTCGTTTGACTGATGATGTCGACTTTTGTTGGTTTTAAGTTTTCCTGTCTATGTTGTGATCATGAATAGTTTCCTTTAGCACATGTTTTCCTTTTGCATGAACCAAACATTCAAGTGGACTGTTTTTCACCAATAACATATTGGTTGATTGTAGTATTTTGCTTCGTTCATTTAAATGAACCGGATAGAAGCTTTCATGTCAATATTGCCATAGGCTTACTTGTTAGAAAGTGTCGTCTTATGGCGGCAACCTCCATACCGTCATCCAGTATTCTCTCGATGTTTAATGAGTTGTCGCGTATTACTCACTTTATTTACATGAAGACCACAAGGGGAAAACCAGTGATGTTAGGACAAGTCAATCCTGAAGAAACTGAAAAACAAAGTTTAAAGACGTAGGTGGAGTGTTTAATATAAACTGCCATATAGATTTCCTTTCCCATACAAGGAAGAATGATCATTGGCCCTTCAAATTAAGCATGTAGCATTTGCCAAGCCTCTGTGTTATTTAATTTGAGAGCAAAGAACGAATCAATGCTGCAGACTGACATCACTGATTATTCCCTTGTTTCATAATTTTCATGCATTATTGTCTTGCATTTCAGGCGATTACACTACGTTTGCAAGGAGGACCATGCAGTTGTAGGGTTGGATAGCTGCATCTTTTTATTTATCTCCCACTTTCTCTCGTTATGTTTGCTTTTTTTCGGCTTGTTAGTCACGTCAGGACGACTGTCTCCTTGATCCGCCATTCTCTATTAGCAACTGTATCACATGACCCGAGCTTAGCATTTGATTGGACGAGAGGGAGATAACCATGAGTAAAATACTGACAACTCAGTTGTTTTCATTGCACGGCTTAACTTTATACCATAAACACTATGTGACACCCCTGATTTTTCGGTAAAGTAATATTTTAAGAGGAAACCGTATGTTGTAATTTTTTCCCTGGTTTTCCCCTTGTGGTCTTCACATGTATGCTTCATAGATACACCTTCAAACGGGCAGCTCGGATGGAGTTTCTTGTTGTGCGCTTACGGGGCAACACGAAGCCGATCTTTTTGTATTACGTTTTTGATTGGCAGTGATGTGTACTGGGGTGTCTTTCACCCATTTGGCTGGTACGCCTTCATATGAGTAAAATAATATTTAAAAAAGGGGATAAAACCTTGCAGACGGCCTAAGTTACCTGGCTTTCCCGCTGTCATAATCTTGGCACCGAGGCTGAACCTTAACAAGGCATATTACAATTATCAATTAAGTATAAGCCGTTGTGAAATGTATGTCCTACCTTAGCAAGTTATTAACATGCATACATTTGGAAAGCCTACAGACTGAAAGGGATAAAAAAATCTCCTGTATATTTGAGAGACAATAGCACTTGCAATACATCGTGCAGTCTGGCTTGATGTCTCAACGAATTTTACCACTCGTCTGCTACTGGGAGGGTCAGACCTGTCAAAATAGAGTACGACACATCGTGTCTACATCTTTGTTACTTTTTTCATATTATAACTAAAGGTTGTTTTTATTTCATACGTCCAACACTATAACAAGATTACAATAGTTAATGTTGTATAAATAGTTCAAGGAGGGGAATACAAATATTAAATTGCTTATGTTAAATTTTTATTTTTAAACAGATAAAAGTAACCATGGTTTGAATACATGTAAACATCTCTGCTGCATCTGTTAAGTACGTCATTAGATACCACGCTAAACATAACACTAGAAACCCAGATGCTGTCAAGGGAAGACAACTCTTTCTTGAACATATATTATTAGGCCCCTAGGCTACTCTCTTGTCTATTTCGTAAATATGATCAAAGCTGATTAATTTAACCCAGAGTTTATGTGGAGAGCATGACGCCATGGTCACACATTTGCAACTTAACAATTTATTATCTTTTAGTAGTCTCACACACATTCAAAACATCATTCATTAGTTGCCGATATATTTAACCATACTGCATGAAACTTTGAGGGAGTCTCGACATAGATAACGTCAAAAGCTTCATGAATAATACCTTTACACGTCCTGTATGCAATGTAATACCCCCACCCCGCACTGTAATACCCCGCCTCCTCCCCCTCGCAATTTTAAAAATTCCCCTCCCCTGGACAAAAGTAAACACTATTAATACAAAGCCGGGTATATGACTTGCGCCAAACTTTTTTTTTTTTTAATGTTTTTAAAATCAGCATTTAAAGGGCTTTGAGTTAGAAACTTGAGTTAGAAATGCCTTGGATGTTACTTGACATTAAGCACACTCATTACACATACAAAATACTCATTTGAAGACAGGACGCAAAACAACGTATGGCTACAGGGTAAGCCATCTTCCTGTTGTATGACGAGTCATTCAACTAACACAGCTTTCTAAGAGATTTTTCTTTTTTTTAAACTAATCTTTATTTCTTTTTGTAATTTTAGGTCATACATAATACAACATTTACTAATACAAAAGTATAAAGACACCTCCAGTGATATTTGCTTAGTACAATCTACAAAAGAACTTATCCTAGACGAGTTTCTAAAGACAAATTTAATTGTTCCCACTTGGACAAAAATCTGTCAATAGTATAATTTTTTACGCTGACATATTGCGTGTAACCTATTCAAATGTTCGATATTCGAGGCTGCTAAATGTGCATATAGAGTAGAAGACCTCCACCTTCTAGAAAATCTTATCCGTCTGCGCCAAAACCGGCAATATTACTTAAAAAAAATATCAAACAAAGGAAGACGAAACAGTGTTACTAATGAACAAGACTTGTTAGATTTTGCAACAAGGCTTTTTTAACTATTGTACAAAAAACTTAAATCCCTCTACAGCGTACATACCGGCAAAAGAGCTCTACTAATTAAATCCAAACTAATCGAATTTTTATAATAATGAATACTGATATAATACTGTATTTTTACCTTAGCCACTCCGACCCAAACTAATTACATAATTATAATAATGAATACTGATGTAATATAGCATGTTTAAGTATTGTCTCTCTGTGAGAGAAAACCACTCCGACGTCACGCATGAGTTCTGTATAATGGTGTATTCTTGATAAACATGGTGAGCATCAACATCAATCATCATGTTCGCCTTTGTAAGCAGGCTATGTGTTAGAGCTGTCGTCTTCGCCCAGCTTAAATGGGGTACATTAGCGTGCCGTGTAGTGTTACAATTGTACAAAATTATACGAGATTCCTTTATTCAAGTGACTTAACCAAAATGGCTATTTGATGTTTTTGCCAACGACGTAGGAGAATACCAATAGGCTGGCACATCAAAATTACTTGAATGTATCTGCTTGATAAGGCAGCATAGCGTGATTCATAAATATAACAAAACGATCTTCATTATACAATAATGCTATAAAGCATAAATTATTGACTATTAATCGGTGAGAAAAGGCATCAGTCAGACATAAACGAAACGCTCCCAGCAATAGGCCTATCTGCGTTTGACAGCAAGCTATACATGTTCTATTCGTTTGAACAACATCAACTGCGACAAGCACCTGTCCAGATGATTGTTTCAATCATCATATATTGTATGAATACGATGTAACGGGCAACGTTTGTGGTCCATACAGATGCGAACATTCTATTGGTCGCATTGGTAAACATGCGTTTTCAGTCCAATAGAACATGCGTTCTGATATCACTGCATGTATCGTACTGTTCCGAGTTTTAAACTTTTTTTATGTATTAACTGTCTCCGGCTTTTAAACAGCCGCTGCATATATATATTCATTAGGTTTTATTACCGGAAAAAATCTGTATAAGAGGGATTTTCAGGCCATAATAAAATCTTGTAAACCCTAGTTAAGGAGTATATTTTGTTATTTGATAATAAAGTGGAGTTGAGTATTTGTTTGGTTAATAGCAATGATTGGCTTAACGTCTTGTATCCCACGCGGACTTGACAGGTATAAGAACAAATGTCCCCCTTGCATTGTACGAGGTAATTCCACAAACCCATTAGACGGATTCTTCCAGCCGCTGGCTCTTCTTGGTCTGTCTACGTTGATTGGATTCCTTAAGAAGTCTCGCCGGGTATAGTAATTCTAACTCTTCAAAGATGAACGCTACCTGCTCTGATGAACAGTACCTAAACAGGCACTGCTCGTTTGGTATACAGCATTATTTTACCACATACCGTGTACCCAACATGTTAATGGTTTAACACAGCTTGCTCGTTTTTGTCATTTCATTTCTCATTTTGCCATTTCAGTTTTGTATCGATAACACCGACTATTATTTAATAAATATTCGCAATAGTTGCCACAGAACCAATAAGTATTTCAATTTATTGACAAAAATGACCCTGAAATTATTTTGGTGAATATTTGTTGCATAAATCAATGTTATTATTAAGAGAAAAGCGATATGGCCTGTATAGTTCACCATACATCAGCTGCATGTTACATGATACTACCCATACACTGTGAACATCCTTTTTAAATAGAGAAAATGGTAACTGGTTATTGCACTGGAAGAAAACGACATTGTTGTAGATATGGAATCTTAAAAACGCTTACAACATGCAAGAGGCACCAAACGCTCATATCGACCGCGTGTATAGATTCCTAGGTTAATATGCCTTCTTGTGTTTGTACTGGTAAGTTTTTGATGATAGAGATCTTTGTGTTTGTACTGGTAAATTTGTAATGATATAGATGTTTGTTGCGTTTGTCAATGTTTAGCTTTTAATGATATAGATGTCTGTTGTGTTTGTACTTGTTAGGTTTTAACGATAGAGATGTTTGCGGTGTTTGTACTGGTAAGCTTTTAATGAAATAGATGTTTGTTTTATTTGTGAATGGCTAGCTTTTAATGAAATAGATGTTTATTGCATCAGGTATATGAGTGAGTCACATGTGTGGCTGCGGCAATTGCGGGCGTGGTTTTTACACGATTTCCTCCTGGTTTTCCACTGTTATTTGGAAAGGAAAAGTGTGAAGTGGGGAATCTATCGTCATATAAATGAAATACCATTTAATCCAACGTTGTAACCCAAATAAAAAAAATAAAAATAAAAAAAATATTTCCATCCCTTGATTAACTGTTTCTTTCACACTCTTTACCATGTACGCTTTTACTTTGCCCATATAGTTTCTTTATAATATCCGATAAGTATCCTTCTTGTAAATGATGAGTTGCAGGCTCATGGTATTCTTTGGGCTTTCTATACCACTTCGTGACAGACCCCCTCATTGAAAGGAAGGAAATCACGAGGGAAATCACTTGATAAGTCTAAGGTTAAATTATGCTCCTTGTACACAATCGCAGAACCAATTCAATGATCTGAGTACCATCGGTTGGTAATTGCATGATTACTACATTACGTGACTTTTCACCTATGTAATAATTGTCAATTGACAAAGTGTGTATTAACGGCCACACGTCCTTATTTTTCTTCAATTCAAGTACAAAACATAGGAGCAGTGATGCCGATCAGTTATTCAAGAAACCCAGGAACTAGAATCGCGAAACTGGTATGTAAATACACTGAATGTGTGGAGCAGTGAACACCAACACGGCGTCTGTATCATATGAGACGACATCACAGTGCGCTGGAGGACCTAGTCAGTAATGGCGCACTGCGCTGTTCGAAGAATGCACGCCCAGTGTTGCGCATTTGTCGGCAACAACAGCAGTCACATTTTTATCGCTAACGGCATTTAAGCCACTAGGAGCATATGGTAATGACAATTTACTCTATTCTTAACATTTTATTCTTCATGGCCTTTGGTGCTCTTCCACTTGGGTCTGCATCGTGCTACCGTTTGCAACGGATTTAGAGTATACATTTTTGGATACAAAAACCATTGGGTTAAGAGGATCACATGTTTACTAATATTATATTAAATTATTATTAAAATATGAAGCGTTTTTCATAATGTTGGAAAGTTAATCCTTCTCTCGTGTAAGCAAAAACATCATTACTACTCAGCAACCAACTAGCCCTTAGCCAGAGGGCTGATAACAGCAAAGCATTCTTCGTGCGTGTGTGTTAATTTTGCTTAGAAACAACCACTGTAACTCTCAAAGTTTGCACTTTAACATGTGTTTTAACATATTGCATATCATGATCAATACATGGCCATAACTGGGTTGACGAAACTGATAGAAGATGGAGTCACTTCCACTATCACTGTACTGATTGCAAAAGTACACGTCATATTGTGTCAAATATATGTTTGTGTACTGACTAACGGGTTTGTGTGGCTATTGTTTACCTGTCTCTATCCATGTCTTTGATTGTTTACAGACAGGTTTGTGTGGTTACTGTTTACCTGTCTTTATCCCTGTCTTTGAATGTTTGATGACGGGTTTGTGTGGCTATTGTTTACCTTCCTCTATCCATGTCTTTGATTGTTTACAGACGGGTTTGTGTGGCTATTGTTTACCTTCCTCTCTCCCTGTCTTTGAATGTGTGCTGACGGGTTTGTGTGGCTATTGTTTACCTGCCTCTATCCATGTCTTTGATTGTTTACAGACGGGTTTGTGTGGCTATTGTTTACCTTCCTCTCTCCCTGTCTTTGAATGTGTGCTGACGGGTTTGTGTGGCTATTGTTTACCTGCCTCTATCCATGTCTTTGATTGTTTACAGACGGGTTTGTGTGGCTATTGTTTACCTGCCTCTATCCATGTCTTTGATTGTTTACAGTCGGGTTTGTGTGGTAATTGTTTACCTGCCTATATCCATGTCTTTCAGTGTTTACTGACGGGTTTGTGTGGCTATTGTTTACCTGCCTCTATCCATGTCTTTGGTTGTTCACTGACGGGTTTGTGTGGCTATTGTGTACCTGCCTCTATCCATGTCTTTGATTGTTTACAGACGGGTTTGTGTGGCAATTGTTTACCTGCCTATATCCCTGTCTTTGATTGTTTACAGACGGGTTTGTACGGCAATTGTTTACCTGCCTATATCCATGTCTTTCAGTGTTTACTGCCGGGTTGGTGTGGCTATTGTTTACCTGGCTCTATCCCTGTCTTGGATTGTTTACAGACGGATTTGTGTGGCTATTGTTTACCTGCCCCTATCCGTCTTTGATTGTTTACAGACAGGTTTGTGTGGCTATTGTTTACCTACCTCTCTCCCTGTCTTTGATTGTTTACAGACGGGTTTGTGCGGCAATTGTTTACCTGCGTCTATCCCGGTCTTTGATTGTTTACAGACGGGTTTGTGTGACTATTGTTAACCTGACTCTATCCCTGTCTTTGATTGTTTACATACGGGTTTGTGCGGCAATTGTTTACCTGCGTCTATCATGGTCTTTGATTGTTTACAGACGGGTTTGTGTGGCTATTATTTACCTGCCTCTATCCCTGTCTTTGATTGTTTACAGTCGGGTTTGTGTGACTATTGTTAACCTGCCTCTGTTCTTGTCTTTGATTGTTCACTGACGGGTTTGTGCGGCAATTGTTTACCAGCCTCTTTCCATGTCTTTTATTGTTTACTAACGGTTTGTGTGGCTATTGTTTACCTGTCTCTATCCCTGTCTTTGAATGTTTACTGACGGGTTTGTGTGGCTATTGTTTACCTGCCTCTATCCTTGTCTTTGGTTGTTTACAGACGGGTTTGTGTGGCTATTGTTTACCTGCCTCTATCCCTGTCTTTGATTGTTTACAGACAGGTTTGTGTGGCTATTGTTTACCTGACTCTATCCCTGTCTTTGATTCTTTACAGACGGGTTTGTGTGGCAATTGTTTACCTGCCGCTATCCCTGTCTTTGATTCTTTACAGACAGGTTTGTGTGGCAATTGTTTACCTGCCTCTGTCCCTGTCTTTGATTGTTTACAGACGGGTTTGTGTGGCTATTGTTTACCTACCTCTGTCCCTGTCTTTGATTGTTTACAGACGGGTTTGTGTGGCAATTTTTTTACCTGCCGCTATCCCTGTCTTTGATTGTTCACAGACGGGTTTGTGTGGTTATTGTTAACCCGACTCTATCCCTGTCTTTGATTCTTTACAGACGGGAATGTGTGGCAATTGTTTGCGTGTCAGTCCAATGTGTGACGGAAATCACCCTCGACACGACTGTCGACACACCAAGACAAGACATGACAATCACACGACGTAATACAAAGCCATCAGAAACAGATCGGCTTATCATTGCCCCTTTCCTGATAACAGGAAGTATCATCTCAACCGCCCGCTCTTCGTTTGCAAGGGTGTAGCCGTTGTTTTGTTTCTTTAGTCGGATTTATTGTAAAGCACACCGTTTCTTTTTGCACAGGTTTCTGTGTAATATTAAGGTGCATATATTTTGTTAGCATAGAGTAAGTCAGATTTAGGGTTGTTTTCATTGTATGTGCAGTTGGGGTAGGCAATTATGTACATACTTTCTAGCATGCGTTTGTGTAAGTAATAAGGGCAGCATAAGAGGAGTCCTTATTCCCAGAGCCCACGGGTTCGACTCTCTTTATCCACCAACCTGTATATGAGTTAGTCACACGATGTAACTCGGGAAAATGCCGTGTTAATGTTCTACGAGGTTTCCTGTCGTTTTGTCCACAGAATTTTAAAAAGTAACAGACGGGTTTGTGTGGCTATTGTTTACCTGCCTCTGTCCCTGTCTTTGATTGTTTACAGACGGGTTTGTGTGGCTATTGTACAATCTGTGATCATATAAGTGAAATATCCTTCAGAACGATGTTAAACCCCAATTAAAAATCCATATTCGACTTGAGAACTTTGACTATACTACATTGTAGTATAGTCAACTACATATATCCTACATATATCCTACACCCAAACACAATAGGTTGTATTGATGGGTTTTTCTGAACAACACTTCCATGGACAGGTTTCCAAGTAATTCGGGTGAAGGCCTACGCATTTGCTAAATTCGCTGATCGTTCAGTTGAATTCAGCAGTCTGAACAGATTGATCAGTTGTCGTTTTTTGTAGCAGTAAAATAGGGTATTTTCTTTGTGCCTTTTGTGGTTCGTCTACAAATCAAAAGGCAAGTGAAATATACGGTGAAGAAAAAATTCAATACTTTGTAAACAGGTATCTTTTTTATGGGAGACTTTCACTATGGAAATAATCGATACCCCGGTACATATTAGGCAATGCAATCTCTGGCAACGTATTGTTAATTCAAAGTGTGTATCCAAAGCTATTAGACATGGTTTATGTGGGTTTTCCGGTTGTCTTTGCTTAATGTAATGGTACAATCAACATAGTATCAATCTATACAGAAACGTATTTGTACAAACATATTTTCTATAGTGAATAATTTAATCAAACCGCTAAATACACATACAGCGGTTAATGCATAAGAAGTATGATTGTTAAAATATCGGAAGACAATCACAAAACAAAGGAGGTAGCTTCTAATAATGTATACTAGTATCCTTACATTACACTGTATGTTCTTTGGGTAGATCCAGTAATGTAGCTTAAACTAGCTACTATAGCTACATGCAGCTAGACCAGCGTACTGAGCGCCTTCGGGTTTCACGGCTGTATTTTTCAATTGACGGTTCAATTCGCAAAAAAGTGAAACAATGCATAGTATAACACTAACCCGACATTTTCACTTATTCCCCATTCACCCTGTCTGTTTTTTTGTTCAGTTTATTTTTTGCGTTTAGTGACTTTAAATTTGGACCTCGAATTGTATTACTCAACACTCAGTTTAACAAGCTATAGTTCTTACATTAAAATGAATTGTTTGAAGCATCTTAACTCGCACTAGAACAGTTAGGATGATTTTTCTGCCCACGTGTTTTTTATTCGATTGGCGATCACGTGGTACGGGTATATCTTAAACTTTTAAATTAAAACACACACTCGGACTGTCAGATTTTGGCGTGGCATTTTGGTTTTTATTTTTGGAAATATATTTTTGCGAAATATATAGCGCTCCTTAACTCGAAGGTCAGTTAGCTTTTAATATCCTCTATGTGAAAAGTGCTATTTATTTCCCAATTTACAGACCGAAAATGAAATCAAATGGCACGAATTTTCCTCTTAGAAGTACATGTAATATTAAATCGGACAGTCCCACCGGTTTTTTACGTTTTAGATTGACCCGTACCACGTGATCGCAAAAAAGTCAGACAAAAAAACACAAACGGAACGGAATTCATAAGAACTGCTATTTTAGAACAGGATCATTGAGTACTGTTAAAAAACTATCAGTATGATGAAAGCAGAAAACAATGTCACTACTGATATTAAAATTCGCCACTTCTCCGTTACATTGTTACTGATGAAATATAGGCATCTTGTTTTAAGTTACACATGGAAATTACTGAAATCTGATTTATAACAATATTTTTTTTATTAGAAATCATTGTCATTTTAATTTTACATAAGCAGCTGTGACGCATATGAAACCTACCTAATTAAAGCGAACAAATGTCTTTTGGCTATGTTTAATTGGACGTTATTATCTTCCTTTCCGCTTTTAGGTTTTCGTAATCAACAAGTTTGTTATGTTTAAATAATAAGGCCATTTTAACTGTTTTGTGTTCATTGCTTTGGGCGTTTCGGGGTTTCTCGTCAGTATTGCGCATGATGGTATGAAGATGTTAATTAACATGATGTTGCAACATACATGACCATAGTCTGCTGTAGAGGATATGTTTACAGATTGTTTGGTAAAAGACATGCGCCCTACTTCTCAAGTCAAAGAAGCAACTCTGTACTTTCCATAAGTTTGCATTTACCACTTTGTAGTGAACGTTTTGAAAAAATCTATAGATGGTTAAATTATGTTCGACGCTTTGATACCGGAACCATATAACCATATCCTATTCACATCAAAACAACTGTTTCACTACCGGCGTTATATGATCTTACATCTTGGCATTAACTTAATCTGGGTAAATGTGTCAATTCGTATTCGCAGTATATGTAACACATACATTTCTGCTACAAATCGTTAAGATAGTAAATTCCACAGCATACTGAAACCAATTTTGTCCAGCAGACTCAAGGTCTCGCTGAACCAGAAACATTTTGTTTGGTGGTTCGCTGTGGTGCACCAATGGTTAGCGAGTCGGACTACTGATACTCCTTATATGTATATACCACACATATAATAGCTCCAAGTCCTCTTTTTGACCACAGGACTTAATAAGGTAGTCACATGAGGGGACTCGCAATAACGAAGTGTTTTTGTTTTTGTTCTAGGTTTTTTTTTCCTGGGTGCAGTGAGCATACCTCATATAGCTGCAAAAAATGCAAATTTCTAATGTATACACAGATAAATAAAATGGTGCATAAAGTGAATTCAGCATATATAGTGAGCAGTAAGATTTTGGAACAGGGAACCGACAGTTTATGTTACATCTGACAAAGTTGATCGCCATAAAGCAATAGTGACGACGCCGCTGAATCCAGACGCAGAAATGCCATCCAGTAAGTGCTGTCTTGTTTAAATGTAGAGCGAACAATAAAGGGAATAATGTTCATCCTTCTCGTTATTCCACCCACATTGGCATTGTGAATTTGCGGTTAAATGGTTACTGAATAGATCCTCGTTAAGGAAACGACATGTTCTGGTCTTGGGCCAATGTAGTACCAAGCTGGTGGACTATAAGTTTTAAAATAAATCTTAAGCTGTTTGTCAAACGAGACGTTGAGTAAAATGTAAGTTTTCTCTTTGTGGGTAGAGATTTCTGTCTGTAGTCAGTTGGGGAAGTCGATGGTAGAGGTTATTTGTCGATACTTCGTGGAGTATTTTATGAACAAGTTGAAGTCTGTGAATTTGTGGTCGGGTGCGTAATGTATGAAAACCAGATTCATCATAAAAGAGTTAAGATTGGGCACTTTTGGTAGTTTTGTTTTTGTTCTAAGACAGTCTTTTTGTATCTGTTCCAATCTGTTTATGTGTTATTCTGTTAGGTTATCCCAGACAACATCTGCTTATTCAAGACATGGCCTCACAAAGGACTGTTTCTATCCAATTTATACTTCAGGGCACAAAATATTGATGACCTTTTCATGGCTTTCAATATAACACTTTCAATAAGCTGCTTCCGTGAAGCATCATTAGAAAGAGTAACGCCAAGATGCTTATGGCAAATAAGAGAATTAACGGTAGCTGACTTAAATTATACAGAAATATTAGATGGATATCTGCGTCTGGACAGAAGAAGTGACATATTTAGCATTAAACTCTACGAGCTACTTATTGGACCAGGTTTGGATTTGCTGTAGATCATAACAATCATATTTCTTTGCACAGCTGAATCTAGTAAATCGTTTGACACTACATCCAAAGACGTGAAAGACGTGTCATCAGTGAAGAGACGAATATTGTTAATAATTCCTGATGGCAAATCGTTGATGAAGACGAGAAATAAAAATGGCCCAAGGACAGAGCCCTGTAGCACGCCGGCGTGTAAATTTTGCAGACTTTACTGTTGTCCTTGTATAACGACTCGATACCACGAGACTGTAATTTTGACAAGATTCCGCGATGCCTTACCCTATGGAAGGCCTTTTGTAATATCAAAGAACATGAGAAAGTATCTCCTTCCCGCTGTCTAAAGCTAGCACTGTCAAATCAATATCTAAAAGTTGTGACCACAGCCTCTACCGCGCTTACTTTAGTGAAAAAAATAAAAAAATAATTCCCAAACAAAAATGCTGCCGTTGTTGTTTTTAAACATATAAAATGGTGATTAGCAAAATTATCCAATGGCATTACAGCAGAATATTAAAGAATATGCCGCTTTGACCACATTGAAATGTAGATTTGACCACACTGGAAGACACATTATATGCTGCGAGTATTTGGATAAACCTATCTAGTATTGAGTTATTAAATCATATCAGTCTAATTCTTCTGTAATTATATACATATAAACTGAATATCATTTGTTTACTCATTTATTTATACGTTTACCTATTTGCTCTCCATGACAACAAATGTAATGAAGACAATTGTTTTTATAATCTATCATCTCGTATGTAATTAAGTTTGCCTGATTTTCATTATTATTATCTAATGTAGTTACCATTACATTTACTATTTTCTTTGAAATTATTTTTATTTTTATTATAGTTTGAAAATCTCATTTTATAATCTCAAAATAAAATCATGTTATTGATTTGTGATTTTTGTTATCTACTCTTCGTGTTGGGGGAAAATGGAAGAAATGGATCTGTCTCCCAGGACATTTTGTGTAGTAGTATAGGAAATGGGGCGGGAGCGGGGAGGGTTCTGGCGCCGTTTTCCTGGGACCCTCCCCACCCCCCTCGGGAGGGTCCCAGCATACATAAATAACTGCCCCCGGAAGTTATAACGCCAAACGCACCCCAGTCGGCGGTACGGCTGCTCCCAGCAGTCATGAGGGTCCTTTTAGACAAACGCCTTGCTTAATGTATACCTGAGAAGCAAACATATTGCAAGATGAAAGGCCATAACCTTTGTCCGTGGTTGAAAGTGGCTGAGACCAAGATCTGTGGGAAGAGTTGCTGTCAAATATACTGAAAGGTGCATTTGGCTAGGATCCGTAAGAAGATTAGGATTCTAATACCGTGTAAAGGTTGTGGAAAGGGTGTCCAGAGTGAAATACAACTATGCCAAGCCTGTGGTCGAGACAAAATTAAGCACAGTTATATAGCGTTAGAGAAAGCTGCCAAAAAGTAGTTAAGCCTAGTGTTGACTCAGCTTCTCGCCAACCCATTTAAAGAAAGGTGTTTACAGGATATACCCACCCGACCAGGCCTATAGTTGGGAGGTCTAGTGTTGACTCAGCTTCTCGCCAACCCATTTAGAGAAAGGTGTTTACAGGATATACCCACCCGACCAGGCCTTTAGTTGGGAGGTTTAGTGTTGACTCCGCTTCTCGCCAACTCATTTAGAGAAAGGAGCTTTACAGAATATACCCACTCGATACCATGGGTGAGTACACCACTCAACAGATGGATAAATACGTCACCCAGTTGTTGGCTGAAAGACCCGACCCGGTCCAGAAGGTTGTGAGAAACATTCTCCGCCTAGGGTGAAAAAGGAGAGGAGAAGAAATGCCCTGCTGCGGGAATTTGACCCCCTCCCAAAGGACTACGAGAAGGATATAAAGAAGCTCGATTTCCGCCAAACCTCCTAGGTAATCGGAAGATACTTGAGCGGTTGGCAGATGGATGTGTCTGAAAACTACGGCGCAGACCCTAGAACTTTCCTCGAGGTGGCGCGCTCCCAGATCCGAGCAAAACTTGAGGAAGAACTCCAAGCCCTCAATTTCCAGCTTGCCCTCAAAATTAAGCTCCGCAAAGCTCAACCAGATGGCACTGAGGAGTACACAGACCCTGTGTTACGTCACCAGCAGGAGGTCATTCT
>JAQQZZ010069907.1:11041-22116 GCA_030265115.1 Mopalia vespertina | reverse complement strand
TTCAAATACTGCCAGTAGTTATACCCTGTGCTGTCAATGTTACTTTATAACGTTAATGTTTCTGTCTTCACAAATCAAGATTAAAGAAAGTTAATCAACAAAGAACAAACCTGAACAAATTCCTTCTGCGAAACTGAGGGTGTATTGGAATGCAGAGTTAAAGTAGTCGGATATAAACTTGGGCTCATCTTTGTAGTTATCAGAGAGACAGGATTTAAGAGAGTTGAGGGCATCACAAACAATGTTTCTGTATAGCGTGGGATCTGTTGCCAATCCAGTGCCAATACCTTCCATGAAAGATTCTACACAGCTATCCAATGGGGGTATAGATTCAGGGGGAACGACACACGTGCCTCCAGCCTTTTTCACGACGATGTCAATACGATCATAATACACCACTGAATATTGTAGAGCTGAACATTCTGTCAACCTTTCTTGAACACATTCCAAGCTAGAATTAAAATACCTGAAAAAACATATACATGTATTCGTCAAATTCAAACACCTGTATTTGATATTTTTCCTACATAAATCTAAATTACAACTTAAGGAAATGTTGAGTACTTTCAAGTATATATATAAAATACCAAGAAAAATGTTCTTTCTCTAGTTAAAAATATATAATGAGATCTGTTTTGTGTTAGTTTCACTAGTTTCTTCAAGCAAATTAATGCACATGTGATGTAATTCATTATGAGGTAATCAACATGTGAATGGTTTTGGTGAGATATTGCTTTTACCAAGGAATGGAAACCAATGTGTTTGTATCTCATGTACTCTGTCTCTTCTAAATAAGTAAAGGGTTTACATTTAGTTGGTTATGAATTTTTATAAATTAGAATTTTTCAAATAAATTTGTTATCTGTCCATTGTTGAACAAAAGCAATATAACAAAATGTGGCAAAATCGATTCTTCTAAAGTCATATATTTTCTCAAATCAATTATGACACTTTTATATAAAATCATGCAGTGCTGAAATTGCAGGTGCTTTAAAATAAAAACAACATTGTAATCTCCAAACAAACAGCCTTTATCCAAAGGGTGCCATTTGAACAATGAACAGGGGATATTTCGAACTTACTCGCAAAACTGTTCCTTGTTTGAATCGGACAACTCCAACTGTAGAGTACTTTCATACTTTCCTTCACATTCTTCAGAGATTTCTGTCCTGCAGTTTGAGTCTGGTGGGTTGATGAGTGGGGGATTAACAAGGAGGCAACTGCTGCCAGCAATTCTCCACACAAAGGCAACACTTTCCCGAAGATCACCCAAATCTTCATCAGTACAGTCTATGATATTTTCCTGAATGCACTCAAAACTTTCTTCCAAATAACTGCAGCAAAAAATATAAATTTGTTTATATGTTAATTTTTTCATACAATGTTTTCTTCAAGGATTTCTAAGAAATCTTTTAATACATGAGGCAATATAACAAAGGCTAAGAAATAATAGAACAATGTAAACTGACACCTGTTCATGGTCCTAAGCAACAGGCCTCTTAAATGCTTACCTGGAGTTTCAATTTAGATTGGTTCATGAAAAATGTTGTTAGTTTTTTTTTTGTGGTTAAATTTAACAACAGGCATATTTTTATATTAAAACACCAGCTGACAAGTTCACAAAAACATTGGAGTTAGCCTGTGTGGTTCGCACCTAGCTCTTACACCACCCTGGTGACAGCCCAGAATCCCATCTGGTGTTTAAATACAAATGTACTTACACACAAAGTTCACTGCTATGATCAAGACCTAATAGGGTAGCTGATAGACTGTGGAGACACCTTGTTGCCTTCTCAACATAACAGACTACCTCAACGTGACACAGATCCCCGATCACTTCATCCACAGTTTCTATTTGGCTACGAATATCAGCGATGATTGGGTTACCCTCGCTACATCCACCCAAGTTCTTCATTACACATTCTCTCGCCGAAGATAGTTCACTGTTAATGAAAAGTAAGAGGAATCACCATTGTACATTTCTTTTTTATGATTGAGAGTATAAATATTATTATAGATATATCATCAGAAAGACCTAATGAAGTCTTTATGGTTTTATTCAACGTTTTATAATTACTGTTTCTATTGCCATGATACATCCCAAAAGATCAAAAGGAAAATCAGACTCAATTGTAATATGACACATGCTTACACCTAGGGTTAATTAAAACTGCTCCCGATTGATAAGACACTTAACATCACTGACCCCTGTTATAAACTATAATAACATAAGAAATGGAAGTGCATGTGCCATCTATAAAGCAAGCATTTCCTCATATCCCAGGGAGTAGCATAGGGTTTGCCATCTATAAAGCTAGCATTTCGTCATGTCCCAGGGAGTAGCATAGGGTTTGCCATCTATAAAGCTAGCATTTCGTCATGTCTCAGGGAGTAGCATAGGGTTTGCCACTTTTCACATTTGAGACACAGTGGGTACACAGTTCCTTAGAAGATCATGTGAAAAGTGTGCTCTCACTGATGGGATTTACACATCATACTCTTAATACTTACGGGCAGATCTGGTCAGGAATCAGTTCTCCTGCCAAGCTAGCTCCAGCCAGTAAAGTGGTGAATTCGCTTGAGCAATCTTCAGCCAAATCCCGTTTACAGACTGTTTCACAGCGGGTTTCAGATAGTACTTCCACCCATTTGGTAGCATCCACCAGAAAATCGTGTCTTGACTTTGAACAGTTAGATGTATGTGTCTCTACACATGCTTTCACAGACTCATATTTTCTGTGAAAACAGACAGTTATACAAAATAAGTATATATTTTGAAGACATCCATATCAGATGTAGATTATTTTTGTAAAATATTCACCAAAACACAGAATGGAATAGTTAGTTTGTTTTTTAACCCCAATCAAACTGAAGGGAATATCATATTACACTCAACAATAAGCGTCTATCTCTGTACACAAATTCATTGATTACAGCTTCTGATAAAATGAAGGCCTTTAAATATTCATACAAACTTCAATTGACAATAAAGCAGTTTTTGAGACAGCAAATTAAATGGCTGCAGCCTTTCATATGTTATAGACATTTGCAGCCTGAAAAGCCCCAAATCACATGACCTAATTGATTTCATTGACAGTGGGCCCTCTATGGGTTATAATCAGCGCAAACCATGCCTTTTGTCACCATATAAAACTAATTGTACATAATATAAACAGCCACTGATCAGTATGTAGGGAATCATATTCCCTGCAAATGTGACATGCCCAGATCTGAATTAATGTGTAAAAATAATCTTTTTAAATTTACATTAACTGAATGTTATCTTAATATAAAACCTTAAGTTTTATCAAACATTTAGGAAGTGGCATGATTTCTTGTTTGTTATAGCTTGGTCAACGGTCTCATTTGAGGTATCAATGTATACATGTTCTGCTACTTACCCACACACCAACAGCCTATCATTGATGGGTGTTACATCGTAAGCTACCAGCTGGAACAGCTGTGTTGTTATGCACTGAGCAGCTCTCACTACCTTACAACTTTCAGGCTCTGTAAAAGAGAGAATATCAGAGAATCACGTTGGGTTGCATTTTCTTTAAAAACTACCTTACAACTTTCAGGCTCTGTAAAAGAGAATGTTGAGAATGTCTTGCTGTGACACTTTTTCAACTACCTTACAACTTTCAGGCTCTGTAAAAGAGAGAATATCAGAGAATCACGTTGGGTTGCATTTTCTTTAAAAATAATAAAAGTCAAGTAAAACAAAAACAATTCTAATAAGTTTGCATGTATTTCCAGATACAAGAGTTAAAAGTTTGGGAAAAAATAGAGAAAAGGTACAAATGAATAGATAAATTAAAAATAATAATTGGCCTAGTTGTTCCTTAGCATTATTTTTGGTAATCGTCATGTTACTACTGCCGTAAGCTTGAACACGGTGCTAATATCTGCACTGAAACTTTACATATCAATAAAGCCTGAAGTTGACAATCGATAAAGTCTGGCTTGTTATGTTATCATCCCAGTTTCGATCAAAATGCTAGCTAAAAACAATTCTCACATTGTTAAACTTCTGACAACCTTTACTTCTTTCTATTTGGTACAACAGTTTGTTTGATTCTACATTTTACATCTTTGAGGCCAAATTGGATGCAACGGCAATTTAAGAAATTACCTTGTTCGATGGGTATCAGTGGGTCAGTTGATGGGTCTGTAAAAGAAAAAGAGAGAAAGGCAGTAATTACCTGAATAACAACAAAGTATACAGATTCAAATCAAAAACAAAAAATTGAAATTGAGAAATATTTGCACACACACAGTATAATTTTAACAAGAGGTGGAATTGCAATATGAAATTATGCCAAAAAAAAAAAATTACAGGTACACAGACATGTTCATTAATTAAATACGATACTGGAAAGTTCTAAACAGACATTCTCTATTCTAAAAAATTCTGTACAGACTATGCAATCTCCAAAATGGAGATCTGGAATAAAGTGAAAAAGTCCTGGAGAGTTCAACATAGACTTTCTAAATTTTCAGAAAATATATGAAGAAATTTCCGGAAAGCTCCCATGATCTACATGAGAGATTGCATTCAGAAGATTTATGAGGCAAATTTCTTAAAGGTTCTCCACCAACCCTACATCTTAAAGGTTCTCCACCAACCCTACATCTTAAAAGTTCTCCACCAACCCTACATCTTAAAGGTTCTCCACCAACCCTACATCTTAAAGGTTCTCCACCAACCCTGCGTCTTAAAGGTTCTCCACCAACCCTACATCTTAAAGGTTCTCCACCAACCCTACATCTTAAAGGTTCTCCACCAACCCTACATCTTAAAGGTTCTCCACCAATCCTACATCTTAAAGGTTCTCCACCAACCCTACATTCTCAGCGATTAAGTCTGTAACTGGTGTATATTAATTATGATCGACATAAGAATGTATACATTCCCACAAGAAACAAATTCTGACAAATTTTAGAGTAATAGTATTTAAATGGTTCTTTAAGTCTGCAATATTCTCTTGAGAATGTCTTGCTGTGACACTTTTTCAATTAGATTTCAATAGTTTATATATGTTACATCAACAAGTGTCTACATTACACTTTTTACAAAGTCATCATAACAGAGACTTGGATGATTTAAATATCAATGTGATGTGATACCTGATCAGTGGGAACAGAATGATAAATCTAAAGTACTTCCCTTTCATTCCTGGGGAGGTAGATATACACTGGCAGAAAAACATACATATCAACACATTTTACATCTTAGACAATCTCACATACCTTCAGCACAGAGCTCATCCCAGATTCGCTGAGTTATTGGAATGAGTTTGTTGACCTCATCTGTTATCACACTTAACCTTTGACCTGCGGGTATACTCTCAAGACAGTCACGGAAATCTGTTATCAGTTGACACATAACCATAGGATCAGATGTTGCATTCATGATTGTGGATTTTAGTTCGGTGGCGAGAGAGTCTGTACATTCATAAAGCTCAATCAGCTCATCCTCTTTGGGTGGCTTAGGCGGTAAGACATCAGGACAAGTTTCATCAACCTCAGTTAAGTAAAGCTTGACTTCCTCTATCAAAGGTGAGACTTGTAGGAATGTACAGCCTGCAGAGTGAGTCTCAATACACTCGTATACAACAGCAGTAGCACTAAAATAAAACATATTATATCGTTGTCAAATTATTTTGCTCTGATTAGTAAAAAACTCGTCACTTGGCATATGACGTGGCAGGATGTCTGTCAATGCTGTGCAAATAATAGTTAAATAAATCTGCTGTTCTCTCACCTAGGAGAGTTCTCCAGTAGAGGACACGCCTATAATCCGTCACATAAAATTGTTCTCTTCTCACGCAAAGACCAGCACTGTTTCATAGCTGTTACAATGTAAGTTTATTTCGCTTGTGTTTACTGCTAATGAAACTAGTTCTTAACTTGGAATGAATACATTCAGTATTTTAATTCGAGCTGGTTGGGTACCAAATGTATCAACCTGACAAACCATGATCATCCATTTTCCAACAAGCAGTATTTGTTTATTGTTCAAATTATAATAATGCACTTGTATTAAAGAATAGATGATAATCCCCCAGTAACATTATAATCCTACCAGCTGATCTTCCCCAAATTTGTGGATTGCCATTGTTTCCTTGAAGATAATGTCATGGGGTGTACTAATCCATGAATTAACCTACCAACAGGCAGACTGACTGTGCCATGTTCAAGGGGAATCTATTATTCATTGGACTCCATTATGGCTCAATCATCAACAGTGTAATTTTTATCATTGTTTAATAAATCCTAAAATTTTCAAAATAAAATAAAGCCATCCTCCACCGGATGAATTGTTTATCCAGCTAAATACATAAAGATGTGATTTGCTCACTTGCAGATTTCCTCTTCTGTTGT
Source organism: Mopalia vespertina (assembly GCA_030265115.1). Classification (NCBI taxonomy): domain Eukaryota; kingdom Metazoa; phylum Mollusca; class Polyplacophora; order Chitonida; family Mopaliidae; genus Mopalia; species Mopalia vespertina. The sequence continues at coordinate 15,729 of JAQQZZ010069907.1, read as the reverse complement.
AAGTGTCAATAAAGTATCGATGTATTCAGTGACACATTCTCTGGCCTTATTTATTTGGCAGACTGGACCAACTTCTGGTGGTAGTTCTTCGTAATCACAAACTTCTGAAGCTAGACCCAATGCAAATTTGAATGACTCATAGACAGTGTTAACATCCTCCTCTCTGTCTGTTCCACAAGCAGATGTTCGTGAATCCACACAATCCCGAGTAGCATTTAGTGATCTGTCAAATAACAGCGGATAGTTAATTTGTGCTCATTCTGATAGAAACATTTATCTTTCAAGTATAAAAATAATTGGATACGTGTATCATCAGTCATGTAGGAATATATGCATTGAATACTGAAATCTTATCAGCTGTTTAGACATTGAATACTGAAATCTAATCAGCTGTTAAGACAATACAATTTCAGTAGTTAAGATTGTTTGTTTGTGATATACAATGTAAATTCAATCTCAATGGTTTACTTACATGACAAACTTGCGTTATTCAAGAATTGGTGGAAACCAATGAGAAACTGCCCTGCGCTCCTCATAAATTTGCCTTTTATGCTTGAGTTAAAGGTCAAGCTTGATTCTTTGCTTGATTGAGGTTTAATGCATTACCTTAGGGTATTTTACGCATATGATGACAAGTCCCCTGAATAGTTGGAGGATTCACTCGTCACACACACACACACACATGGCCAAGATAAAGTAAACAGAACTTACACACAGATTTCATCAGTGGGAATCAAGCCAGAGGACAAATCTTTGGTGAATTCTGTGACACATTTCAGAGCTGCTTCAGTGGCACATATTTCTGGAGGATCAGGGACCACAAAATCTTCACAAACTTTAAAACTTCTCAGATGGAAATATTCAAGAGTTTTAAAGAAGAAATGCTGGGCTGAATTTGAACATGTGGCAGTTGCAGCCACAGCACAATTGTCAGCTTGCCAAAGTTTCCTGTAGAACAAAGAGAAACATCCCCAATCTTTAAGTGTAACAGTAAGATTATCTGATTCGTCACAGTTAAGTGGTAATATAGTACATGTATAAGTTTATTGTGAAAAATTGTATTCAATATGTTAAATCTCTCCTCTCCACCTTTTATTTTTAGATACATACATGTATGCCATGGAATTTGTGTTAACACGCTAAAGCAGGTAAAGAAGATAAAAGTTGATGGCTGAGGTTGGGAAAGTCGACTGAGGGTCCATATTTGTAAATGGAGACTATGAAACATAAGACCATTTTCTGTCTCCAACTGCGTGTACTCAATGAAAATACAGTGTTGTTGTTTGTTTGTTTGATTTGGGATTTAACATCGTACTTAAGGGTACTTCACTCATATGATAAGCCCTGGGTATGATTGGTTTGTTTGCTTGATTGGAGTTAAGGTTATTTCACTTACATGATGACAGACTGTCAATTTCACACTGTTCCTCAGCTTGCTTAAATGCAGTGGAAAACCAGAAGAAAACCTGGTAGCTCCTTCCCAGTGCTTTGCCCATGGATAATAAAACATGACATTTATATCCACCTACCATACAACCACCCCCAACCCATCCCTCCAGTCCCAAACTTCAAATCCACCCCAGCCCACCCCCACCCCTGTCCCCAACACAAATTACTCCAAAGTAATAATGTTTAACTCACAAACAGATTTCAGATCTATCACAAAATGGTAGTACTGGATTGAACAGAGATTCAAGGTTCACGTCTCTTATGCAATTTACAGCCCCTCTCAAATCACAAGTCGTGGGTTCTAAAAACAGAATTTTAAAGAATTAACATGAATCTGTCCATTTTGGAAAACAGAAATGACCGACTGAAGTCAAGTTATCAGTTATATAACACATTTCTGATTCCACTCTCGCAAGAAATTTTTTTAACTTTTTTATATGCCTGATATCAAATAAACATTAAAAATCTGTCTCACTTATAAATCTGAAAAACAAGGTGCTCTTATTCACATAAACTGTTTAACATTTCAATCAAACTATTTGTCATTTATTTATTAATCTATAATTAAGTAATAAACAGACATATAATCAAATGGTATAATAAACATACATAATAAATCGCTGTGAAATCATGCAAGCACCCATACTATATCAATGAGGGTCACTTTTCTGATACAGGACTGTAATAGTGGGTGTCTAAAAGAGAAGAACTCTCTTTAGTTAAAAGACTTAAGTCAGAACTCATGTTGCATTTCTCAAGCTATCAAACCTTACTTTGATTTAAGCTTCCATTTTGTATCGAATCATATACGAAGAGTTATTTTCCAAAGCACAATAAACGCCAAATACAACAAATCAAGTTAGCTCTTTGGAACAACCCAGAAAAGGTTTGTTCCCTACAACACGATTTAATCACCTTAACTAAGGTAGGACATTCTGTGCATTTAATGAAAAATCCAATAAGAATCCAGCTACAAAATACTGTTTTAATCGAAATAGTGAAAACGGATTTGTTGTGTTTTGGAAAAGAGCTCTTCATATGTATTGGATAGTAGCACACATTTTCCAAGTTAAATTATGACAGTACAGGTAGCCGATCACTGAACTGTTTTATCTCACCTGTAATAATGACGTCAGGTGAGCTGGTTAATGGCTCCCCACCTGGTTGATTACACAGGTTATCAGTACAACAATACCAAGTCTTTTTTCCACTTCCATTAGTTCGTGATTTACAGGCATTTGGATTTTTACAGCCTTTAGATATCACGTTACCATTCTTCTTCACATCTACCACTGTCTCACAAGCCTGAAGCAAAAACACCATCGTCAATATACAGGTAGAACATTGGGTCAAATTGAGTTCAGCAACTTTCTTGGAAGCTGAAAACTACAAGAAGGGGTAAATATATGACAATTAATGCATGTCAAACTTGCTAAAACGTTTAATAATGGTTTGGGCAAAAACGGTTCTTGATAAGAAATCCTCTTTAAAACATCTGTGAAATCCAATTCATAATAAATATAAGTGTGTTTTGTCAAAATTGGCCAACAACATGTAGACTATGGCTGAGGTCAAAATGGTCAATAAACGAACAAATTACTTTAAAGTGATTGTCACTGGGGCACAAAGTTCTATGGACAGACTTCAGGTACACCCCACACAAAAGGTTTACTGCTTCAATAAAACTTGAATTTGTATTATTAAAGTAAACTTCAGGCAAGTTACTAGAATACATACCTGTTTATTATGGGCACAGGTTTCAATTCTCCCATTACATTCGTCATTATCACTCTCTCTATGACAGCTATAACATGATATACCAGGAGTCTCTGAAAATAACCAGATCAAAAATACTAATCAAGGGGCTAATTCAACTAAATATTTCTGATTTCTCGAAAACAAGTGCAAACTTCATGAAAATGGCCACTACTATCAATTAGTTTTGACATACATTTTACTAATTTTTGATAGCCCCATTTTTGTTAAGCTTTTTGATATATATAGATTTAGTCAACTACTAGTATATGCTTGTTTGTTCCTCATGTGTTTTAAAGGTGTACTTTACTAGATCATAAATGACCATGTGACAGCTTAATGGGTAAAAGAAACTACTCTTAATAAACAAGTGTTATCTCTTGTGAGTAGACAGTGTTAAGTCACATCGCAAGCTTGCAATACACTGGACAATTTTTTTTTAGACTTTTAGTCACCTAATTCAGAATCCTATAAGTGAGGTATTATGGGCACTGGGTCTGAGCAACAGGGTAACCCTCCACTTATAACCATAGATAGCTTCTCGACTACTTTACCTGTTGTTCCACAAATACTATCAGTGAAAGTGACGGTAAAACGGAAAGCTTGCTCCAGGTATTCCCTGATGTAGTTGGGAACCATTTGCACACTTTGAACGAGACAGATGTTCAAACCAGCCAAGGCATCGCACATAAAGGCTCTGTATTTTCCAGAGTCTTCCATTAGTCCCGAGCTTATTGCTCCCATGAACGAGTCCACACATGTGGATAACTGGGTGGAGGGTGGAAGGTCAGTGTCTTCTCGTTTTATTCCACAGATCTCTCCCCCAACAGACAGTAACTTTTGTATCCTGTCGTAGTACACTATTGTAGATTGAAGAGCCGTACATTCTACTAGCTTCTCAGATACACAATTCAAGCTTTCTGTAACTGACCTAAAATAAAGCATTGTGAAAAACATTAATTATTTTCTGGCTGACTTTATCTGGTACCATAATATACATCTTTTTCACTGATTTTAGAATCCTTTCCTCAACCCCCAAAATACCACAGTAACTAATCTCAAGTCGTCTCGAATTGAGTGAGATAGTAGACTATTTCAATATTGTTAATGATTGGGTTTTAACGCTGCACTACAGGGTATTTCATTTATCTGATGACACATAATCAATTTTTCATTCTGCCTTATTTTAATACAGTGGAATACCAAGAGGAAACCTCGTAAAAACTATAGCTGCATTTGCCGAAGCCACCTAGGGTGACTCCTTAGTTATACCTGAGACAAGACAACATCAAAGGAGGCTCAGTAAATGGTGACTCCTCTAATAGTTACATGTATACCTGAGACAAGACAACATACTGCTTATTGAAAAGTGAGGAGGACTATACCCCAGACATACTGCTTATTGACAAGTGAGGAGGACTATACCCCAGACATACTGCTTATTGACAAGTGAGGAGGACTATACCCCAGACATACTGCTTATT
>JAQQZZ010069906.1:0-39963 GCA_030265115.1 Mopalia vespertina | reverse complement strand
GACAACGCATTTACCTCTAATAATAATAATAATATCTCTTGTATTAAGTTTCAAGAAAATATTTAGAAATTTATGAGCGTGAAGTTTCTTTTCTGACTGAGTATATTTATTCGATACCAACCTGGTTAAATTCCATGTGCAGAGCATTGGCCAGCTTTATTGTGGTAAGAAAACTTGGTAGGAATTGAACGCGTGACTTGAGAAGACGGAGGATGTGTGGTCCAGCAGCATACACTCTCTAGATCTTATGTTCCCTAGACCATTCCAGCACGGAGGCCCTAAAACCACGTAGCGGTGATAAGGTTATTGTCCGAAACAAATCGTCACTAAAGTTCAGAGTGTTTCCATGACAACAAACAAGAACCTGTCCAAAATAATGTAACACGTGACCGTTACGGACGTTCAGCTGGTCATAGTAGACAGAAACAAAGCATGTCACTGTTAGCTAGTTCTGACAAATCGCTTCAATTTACTTTGACTGATTAATTAATTGATTGATTGATTGATTGATTAATTCAATCAAATGCGACATGTGTTTTTCATGTTGGCCAAAGTAGCAACTTAGGTCGTATTTGATATTACATAATAAGGAAGGGTTTAACGTTATCAAGTACTAATTGGTTATAACATAAATAGTAGAGTTTTGGCCTTTGAGCTAGCATTTGTTTTTTCAACATAAGGAATTTCCTTATCGTGTAGAGGGAAGGGGATGGGTAAAAATTATAGATGGCGCTGTGCTGTGATGCACATCCGGGCATTTTAGCTAGCATTTGCTATTACATCATAAGGAAGGATTGTTACTTATCATGTGGTGGGAAGGCAGGAAGCGAATGGGTAACAGCGCACGACTGACTGCTGAAGGGTTCCCCTAGGGCTGTTATGGGGTGGTGTGGGTGTCTTCCCGTTGTGTTTTGTGCGCGGTGGACTCTCGCGAGAGTTGACGAGATGTGACGAAAGTTGACATGGTGTGCTGTGGATCACAACAACGACATGCGGAGTGACGTGACCTCCACTTATGACGTAATGGTGTAATAGCAAATGCAAGCTCAAATGCCCCGATGTACATCGCAGCACAGCGCCATTGTTTTCTGCCCTGTCACGCAAACATCAACATGTCCACAGCGTGTCTACAGCGCCATCTATAATTTCATTGTTTTCTGTCATGTCATGCAACAACAAAAACACCATACACACGTCATTAGTACTCATTAACGTACAAAAGACCCGGATGACCCCAGCGCCCTCTATAATTTTCAGTTTTAGTACTTAACGTACTCTCCTTCATCATCAGTAGTCCGGGATCATCCCGGGCAGACGACACACTTGTCATGCACTCCGGTGACCCCTAAGGACGCCATCACGCTCAACCTGTGACGTCACGGCACGAACGCTGCTTGCCCGGCTCCTTAGTAATTAATAAGATAGAGCCCTTACTTCTGATGCACTAAGGAGCCACCACACGCTACTAGAGGGGTGCCAAACAGGTACCCTTCTACTTTTTATGTAATAAACAATTAGTACTTGATAAGGTTAAACCATTCCTTATTATGTAATAGCAAATACACCCTGAGTTGCTCTCTCTATACTACTGGCCAATATAAGTTCGTTAACCTTGGCTTTCAACACATTAAAGCAATGGTTGTTTTTTAAACCTTTCTTATAGGTTTGATCATTCAATAATAGTTTTGATTTGAGCATACGTTAAGTAAAAAACTGTCAGAAGTGCCGTATAACAAAGGACAGGGTGTTTTGAGAGCTATTCGTTTTGTGTAGATATATTGGTTGCTTTTATTGATTTTATTCACCTTATTTAAATGAGTCATAAATGCATTAAAAAAAGGGAAAAATATATAAATAATACATCAGTGTTTTCGTTATTTTGGGATAACACTTTTTTGGTTTAAACAGATTCTAGTTCATAAACTTGTGCAGGCTAAAACCCGTCCGGGAATCGAACCCCAGACCCTAAGAGTATGACACCGAATGGATAGCAGTGAATGACGGCCACCTATACTACTCAGTCACCCGGCCTTTTACGAAAATGGAAGGTTATATTGGCTGGACTCTAGGTAGCGGGCATTCATTACCCCTCTGATAGGATAGTGACACAGCTCCCAAAGGTTTTTTGTGTATTTTAGAAAGTGAGTATTAAGAGTGCTTTCCTTATTTTGGGCAGGCTGAAACACGCCGGGGGAATCGAACCCACGACCCTCAGAGTTAGGCACCAAATCGCCAGCAGTAAATGTCGGCCAAAACATACATGTAGAATAAATAAACAAAAGCCATTCGGAAAATGGCGTATCCCCACTTAGTTGGCGCTCCCACTTAGGGACATTCAATCATAAATTTATAAACTAATACTTTCATATTCAACTACGTATATATGAATTACATTACATACTTAAAGAAAGGGAGGTTAGCCTTTTGTGTATTGCTTGTGTAAATAGAGAGATAAATGCATAGAATATTACGGGCAACATACTTTTGCAAATAGAAATCCAAAAAATCTCTTCACTAAGAGTTGTCCAGAGCTGTGCCACAAGGTACATGCTTCGTTAGATTTATCTGAGCGGACTGGCTCAATATATCAGTAATAATGGGTAATATGAAGAGTAACACTAGTAAACAAGGTTAAATATATTACAGTAATGTGACAATACTGTAAAGGGCCAGAACTCTGTTAAAAAACACGGTTGATCCGCCCGAAAATTTTTCACGCACATCTTCAATTCATACCGATGATATGTGCAAAATGTTATTGAAATCCAACTGGAACTTTATGGGGAGTTGCGATGAAGGGGTAAAACAAATATAGTAAAATACATGGCAATACTGGGAAGGGACCTAACTCTGATAAAATACATGGCAATACTGGGAAGGGACCTAACTCTGATAAATAAGCAGATGCAGCTCCGTAAAAATTTCATAATGATGAAATCTGAAAAATTATTATTGCATTTTATAATGATGAAATCTGTCAAATATTATTGAAATCCAACACAAACTTTAGAAGGAGTTGCGTTGACAAAGTAAACATATAGTGAAATGTATGGCAAAACTGTCAAGGGCCCTTATTCTGTTAAATAACAAGTCGAGATTCCGACAAAACTGTCAAGGGCCCTTATTCTGTTAAATAACAAGTCGAGATTCCGACAAACCTTCCTGGGCATCATCACATCATAATAATGACATCTGGAAAATATTATTGAAAACCACCTCAAACTTTAGTCGGAGTTGCGTTGACAAGGTAAAAATATAGTAATATACATGGCAAAACTGTAGAGGGTCCTTACTCCGTTAAATAGACAGACGCGACTTGGAAAAATCTTCATTCGCATCCTAACTTCATAATGGGGAAATTTGTAAAATATTAGTATTATTCCAACTCAAACTTTAGGAGGAGTTGCTTTGACAAGATAGTCAGACGGGCGGACGGACAGACGCACGGTGCTGATCGCTACGTTCCCTCGCATGCATTTTATGCCGTGCGGATAATACATAAATTAATAAAACAATCAATAAATTATACAAGTCCCTGGAAAATAAAGTCAGCTGTAGAACTACACACCTCCTTAATCTCCACTTAATGGCAGGTCCAATCTCTCCAGAAAACAAAAATTCTCGGAACTTATTCATAACTTAAATCACAAGTAGTGCAACTCGAAAAAACGGAAACTTAATTTTGAATCAATATTTCAGAATTTATTATGAATGCTGTATATTGAGTCAAACTGAAGTATAAAGTTAATGCTTTTTTTTTTAATTACACTACCTGTGAACAGGAGATGATGGTATAATAAATACTGAACTATTGGGTGGAAATAAATTTAACGTATTTCGGAATAACACTACTTGTGTAAAGGTTAAACTCTTTATAGTGTAATGATGTCCACTGAAGTGCTTAGTCTGTCCTGGGCTGTTAGAACCGTGACTTTGGTTGTCCTGAACACTGATCGCTTACAGTAACCTACACAATTGTCACCTGCTTAATTGCCGGGATTATGGCTTCTCTATCAAATTCCACCTGAACATGTTAAGATGTATCATTTACGCCACTTATTTCTGACTGATTTTCCGCCTTCATGAAAATTCAAGTGATTTCTGAATCGGGCCTTTATTTCCGCTGTCATTGTTCTACCTTTTGTTGTCCAAGTCAGTTTCACAAAAATTCTAAATCCAAGTTAACTGATGCTATCGGCTCTGTAACAAGACTCGGTTCACAACTTGCCCCGCCTTGTCGTGAATTCGCGGTTGGTTGGCTTATTGAATCGCGGCTAATCCCTCTTAATCTCCGGATGTTAATCTCTTTCAGCTGCTTTTCACCCATTGTTAGCCTCAATAGAAACCTCCACAGAGAACGCCCTCATTTAAGTGACTGGTGTAAATGACAGAAAATATCGAGACAAGGATAAATGAGAGAAAGGATAGAAAGTTCCTGTCAGCAAATGAACATAATTTAGTTGCGTTACACGTATTTTCAGAATTGAGGTTGTTTTGACAAGGATAAATGAGAGAAGGATAGAAAGTGCCAGTCAGCAAATGAACATAATTTAGTTGCGTTACACGTATTTTCAGAATTTAGGTTGTTAAACTTCCTTGGGAATGGCGTTGAAATTTTTTTTAAATCAATAAATCTATTCAATGAATTGTATGCAACATGTTATTTCAATGTAGTTTACGAAACAAGTGGTTAGATGAAGGTCCTTTCGCTTTCAATATTTGGTACTCCACACTCTGTTTCTTGGCCATTTAGGGCTTAATGATGTAGCTTTGTATTAAAATATATAGGAGGGTAGTTAGCTCTTAAATTAATGCATGAATGTTGTCTTTCGGCGTCCCGGTTTATTTACACGGGCTGACATTGTTTGGTCTTATATTTATCCGTGACTTGTACTGAGAAATGCATACGAGCATGTGTGTTCATCTTTGTTTGTTTAATGTTAAATACGTGTGTACGTGTGTAATGCTTGGTTTCTGTTGATTTCAATGCATAATTGGACGTAGTAGACCAAAGTCACACCGACAATAGACAAGATACGCATGTTTAGTTTCTATATTTCAGTTTAATAAACCACCATCCGAAATGCAGAAAATAAAAATGGGTAGGCCTATTTTGTTGTTTACCGGAGTTGTGACTGGTATCCTGAGTTCTGTGTTTTCTCATAAAATATCTTGACTAGCTATAGTTGGCCGATATGTAGCCTGGTCTGCTCAATACGCACAAGTATATTATAAATGTAACAATTATGGAAATAATTAAATACTCTCCATTAATATAAAGTAAGCTATTGGTGATTTCGAAGATTTCTGTTTCGCACAACTTAATCACATTGCTCATGAACATTTATAAGTAACAATTCGAGTTACAATATGAACGAGGTGGATCCGCTTTTTGAATTACAACTTGTGGTATCAATGTTTGTTAAGTACATCAAGAGGCAGCTGATATTGTTTTCTTCTAAATGATCCATTCAATGCATTTTGTTATCAACCGCATTAAACTATAAATATTTAATTAAGCGTACATGAAATTGATTTTTTACATAAATAGCGCGCGCCCCGCCTTTCTACGGAAACAGGTGAAAAAATATGTCAAAATTACCCATAGTGTCAACGCGTTAATAACAACACTGCGTGGTTTGTTTTCGCGCTTGTTAGAGACACGTATCGGTATGGGCGCGTGACAGCCATTGTTATTCAATTCAACAAATTATTGCGATAAAGGAAATTGGTATGAAGATTGACACCGAATTTATTATTCTGTTATTAAACGTAAGCTAGACCTTGTTGAATGGGAGGAGCCCTTACTATTGCTGCTTTGTGAAATCACATATCCGATCATTATTATCACATTTTAAAGTTTTATGAACTACTCGACATCACACTTTCAATTGTATTATATTCTAAATTTCTAATCGTATTCGCGGACATGACGGGGAAGCTTTTTTTATTACAGCAATCTTTTATAATTAGAATCTTTCTTCAAATGATTATAATGACAGCACCTTGTACCTACAGTTTTTATTTCGACGTATCTTGGAGATTGATATTTGTAAATTAACTGCGATAAATTAAATGAGCATAGTTATGTTGATGAAAGTTCAAGCATTCAAAACACATACATACATTACTTTGAATAAATAAATTTGACTTGAGTTATTATACATACCGGTTTAGTCCTCTTAGTGGGAATCTGAAACAACTGGAGAACAAAATATTCACAGATATAAAACAGTATAACGTTTAGGGCATCTTCGGCAATGCTGTCTGGGCGATTTCCAGTTTTTAAAAAATTACGGCATGTCCGTCATGTAAGACAAAACGTGAATTCTTAGTTCTGGGGTAAACACTAAACTAACCCTAAACCTAACACTAAACCTATCCCTAAACATAACCCTAAAATAACCCTGAACAGAGCACTTTAATTGGCGTCATATCTTAGCTGACGGATATACCGAAACTACTGTCCGAAAGCTACACGGCATTTTTTATATGCCCGATTGAAGTTGTTATTGTATATAAGTAAAATGATAATTTCAACGACTTAATAGCGGTCTACATTCGTGGAATTGAGATTTTTAGAACTGCTAAGTGTCGGTCGTTTTGGTTTCATCTTAGGCGGTTAACTTTCATTTTTTGCCTACTTCCACCATGTCTTGAATGTGTGGTTCTTATTTTCTCTGCGGTTGTTGTCTTCACAAATTAAACTAGCGAGGTGTTGTGTGAGCATAGCATCGGTGTGGTTCTTTTGGGTGCTAAACTGGTACATCATGTCTGCTAAAGGACAGACAAATTAACAAGGTACTGGAGACGATCCAGACATTAGGATATGTTGTGTCATGCTGTTCGTATCAGTTTTACACATCTGTTTTACTCAATGTTTGATGAATGCCGTTACTAGTTTTTGTAAAATATCTTAGTTTTATTATCAACGTTGTCGATGTTTGAAACAAAATGTGTTTTCATCTTACTAGATTATGTGCAAACTACGAAGAGTTATTAAAATGGGATTTGAACAAGCGGTGAAAGACAAGAAGTTAAAACAACCATATTTGTTATATAGACTTTGAATCGTATAGCCGACGTATCTGTTATAATGAATTTGACACTGCATTATGAATGTCTGTTAGTTTCATTATCAGCAATAATGAAAGTACGGAAGCACATGTACGGCGTAAAAAATACAATCAATCTGCAGAAAGGATATCATGCATTTTAACATTTACTGTATAATTCTGTTGTTTAATATGAATGACACCTATTGATTCGACACAAAAGTGTGTAATATTTGAGCAAAATATATGTTCTTTTATAAAACACTTGGTAGGCTGGACATTAGAGTTTATTCAACTGCTTCGTTTTTTCCAAGGGAGGCTACTATGTCCAATCCCCAGCGGTGTTACACAGCGGTTCAGGGTTAAAAGGAATTAATGCGAGGTAAACCGCATAAATACAATTCATATCCGCTGAAACTAAAATACCATTTCCTTAAGTGTTCGGATTAGTTGGATTAACACAGTTTCATTGTTGTTAATCTGGCGATAATCCCAGCATGTTAACAGATTTGGAATAGAAAGAGATTTGGGATTATTTCCATAAGGCGGAGTTTCAGGCCGGTGCGTCAACAATCTCTGTGAAACCATGCTGTTCCTAGTCTCAAAGTTGTCAGAAAAATAAACAGGCACTCGATTATTCTAATATCCTTTCTGTTTACTTTAACAGATATCAATAATAGAGTTTGCCCTCAGGCGACAGATATTATTACGCATTACTGCTAATTCTTTAACAAAGAATGATTAACGTCTCCTCTCTCAAAGAAAAATGGTTCCTCATTGGATCAGTTATGCATTGAGCTGTTGAAACCCGTTCAACATACCTTACATAAAACGACATCCAAGTCCGCTTATCGACTTTAGGAATATACGGGAATTTTTGTTTTATCGTTGGCAGTTTTTATGAGCTTCATTCACTGTGTGTGTTGGTTTATTATTTTATCGCCGTGAAATCACAGACGACGTTAAAACCCAATGAGAACGGCGTTTATATATATGTTATGTTACACAATACATAGTTTCTTTTCTTTTTTTGGAAATAACATGTTGCTGAACCCAGGAATCAATGAAACAATTTAGACATCAATTTAAAAAAAAACCCGCTATTCAACGTCGCTATAAAACGCCAATAAATCAAGGGTAGACATGTTAAATTGCGGTAACAGGCGAATTCCCTGTCTTATTCAACAAGTTGTATTCATTGTGGACAATCATATCTCAGATTAAGTATGGAACCATTTGGTGATCAATACTTGGATAGAAATTTACAGCAATTAATTCGTAATTATTGATCGCAACTTCTTTCACCTATGTGAAAACAGATTTATTTGTGTAATATAAAGCAAAAGAAGAAATTTTACTTTTCTTATCAAATAATGAAGGAGAGACAAATGTCTACAACATAAATCACTCAGAGGCGATGAGCTGTCATAAGAAATCACAAGATCACGTGCGCGTTGTCCGTATCAGACTTACCGTCTTCGCAACTTTTTCCCACGGTTGCTTGATGACACTGTTTATATATGGATGCCGCCAAAAGTGATTTACCGTCTGACTATGGTGACGTCATGGGTCTATCCATTGAACTGATCTGCCAATACGTCAACTGATGAGATGAACTGTATTGTCTATCAAACTTCAGTTACATGGAGAAGGTATTTTTTTAAAAAATTTCAGACACGCGTGGGATTGTGTTTTAAAAACAAAACATTTTTATTGACACCCTTGAAATGCACAAATACAGTATTTTAATAAGATTGAAACAACGTGCCACTAAATTATTTAGTATATTCTCCACTACGAAAATGACAAAATATATATCAGTGTTTTGTGTTAACTGTGTTTAATTTTCAGAATGTTAGCGAACTTATATGTATTTTATTTCGGTCTTATTGTCTTGTTTTATAAATCTTTATCATCATAAAAATCAAAATCAAATAAAATTGAATTGAAAACAAAAAAAATAATTAAACATAAATCAAGTCATGGCATAATGTTATGGCAAATATATAAAAAGAAACCAATAGCATTAATCCATTATTAATTTTCGTCTTTTTTTATTTAGCTTTGGCCTTACATTAGCTACTGAGTTTGAAGGCTTCTAATCGTGTAATTGCCCTACAGCGGTAGCTCCTGTAGCATGATGCATTATGGGAGACGGGGCCAGGCTAGGAATATGGCGGCTTGACAACAAAAAGTTGGACCGTGATGTTCCATTTTTTTAAACGAGGATTCTGGACGATTTAAGGACGCAATTGTAATAAAAAATGAATCACAGAGTTCAGAATACAGAACGTTACTGGACAGTAGTTAATGGAACACATAAAAGTCGGTAAATGTAAAAACTTAAAATTACACGATTAGGAGCGTTCAAACTATGTATCTCTACGGCTACATACTATGATAGATGATCAGAGATACAGAACTCTGCATCAAGCTTTACATTTGACACAGGGAAATGTTAACAGGTGACAAGAAATTACAGTAGTTATGCCCCTTTGTCAAATGAAGCCATGTGTAACTGAAATATATTTATGATTTATTGTGAACAGTTATGTCGCAGAGGACGGAGAAACGCAAAGGTATGCCTAACTTACGACAATATGTTTGTTTATTTGATTGGCGTTTTACGTCGTACTTAAGGCCATCTCACTCACATGATGGGGTGCCAGCTCAGTGAGTGAAGGAAAATACCCTTGACGCAACTGGAAACAAACGGAGACAATACAGACAATTACAGGAGGTAATACAAAAACATAACAAACAGATCGGCTCGATGTTTCGCCACAATCCTGAGAGCAACAGGAAGCTCCCTCCCAATCCTCCGCAACAACCATATGTAACGTTTATTAGTAGTAAAATTATAATATAGGTGATGGCTATATGTAGTGTTTTAATGGTGTATAGAGTTCACAAATTGATTCAATCGTTTCATAGTCAAAATTGTATACGAAATCCAGTAAACAAAGTTTTCGCAGATATAAAAATATAGGATTTTGTGTCATTGTATATTCGCCAGGCACAACGAAACTGTCATAACCGGCTGAATCACAGATATATGTGAACAAATATATTGTAAACAAATTCCGAATTAACGAAAGTGAGACACTCTAAGTCAATCGCATTTATTTAGTTGTTATAATATATAATATAATATAATATATATGAGCCATGCCACGAGCATGCGCTAATGGAGTTTAATTGCAATCGTCGGATTCCGTTGGTACGTATAGTATATTACAGGAATAGTATACCTCCGACTAGCAAGAGCTTCGTTTTGATCTCTGTGCACTTTATTGGGCCGTCATTAGGGGAGCGATCCTCTGGCGATGTTGACAAAATAACGCTTCAAAATCTATCTTTCGTTCCTCGGAGTTACGCTCCTCTTATACACTATACTTAGATCTTATAATACACGAAACCACAACTTTGGATTCTCATAAAATTTAAATCACAGGATAAAAAGACTTGAAACAACAACGCATATGGAGCAATGACTTCGTTTTAGACTCTGTGGATACATTACAGTAGTGAATGCTCACACCTACGTGAAGATCTATTATAATTAATATGGAATTTATAACTAATGCGATGTGTACGACTTTACCAAATGAACTGAATAAATCAATTATATAAATGATGTAATTTCAAATATATTATATAAACATGTACTTAAGTCAGATAAAAATATGGAAATTTAAACATAGCAGATCTCAAACATTTATCTTTGCGTAATTCTTCTTGATGGCACATTTAAAAAAACATGCGCATCGATCAAAGAAAAAGAATTACTTTGAGTCGAATACTATAGACAATGTACGTAATTGCGAGCAACGCTTGGGGGTTGTACACATTTATATAAAGCATGTTTCTTAGAAAACTATAATGATATTTCAATCATGTAATTAGTAAGATGGTTATTTGTCGTCTAATTTCTTTATCTAGTCATGTATTATAATTATTTCTTGGATGTCAAAACTATTTTCATCTGCGAGCGATGAAGGCTGGACCTCACCTTGGGGATTCTAGGGCGTGGCAGTTCTGTGTCTCCGGTCTCTACAGGTGATATACTGCCGGACGTAAGTGTCAAAATTATATAGTCCACCTTAATTAACTTATTTGCAGGTGAGAATCGTAAAATAACATAATCGAGATTGATTTATTTTAAATTTTTCTAGCCACGCCTTGGTTAATTCTTATTATCATAAACAATAAACGAAAAGTTGTTCGCGCTGAATTTTCCCCATTATATCGTATTTTACATTGGAAATTATAATACTAATACTCCAAGGCAATTCAATATGTTAATATGTAGTGTTCGAAGTTCGAATCTATCGATTAACCGTTTACATGGATGTTATTAAATAAAATAATACTTATTATTCTCAATAAACAAAACCATTGTACATCTCATCCATTCTATGATGCGTTATAATAGTAGTGATAAAATGTTTGCTGATGTTCAGCATTGTACCAATGAATGTACTGTTTCGTTCCGCACATTCGTAATAAGGCGTGTGGTATGGTAGATTTGCCGACATCATGTTACTCAGTTTAACTGATTTGGTTATTTTAAGCTGCGTCGTCTCCTTGTTTCTTTATGCAGTTAGGATTTTTTCACCTAGGTGTGGTTTCTTCAAAATATTTACCATTTATTTTGCATCATGTATAAATGTCAATTGAAGACTTCAATTCCGGCATGTATTTACACGATTGGAATTCATTTCAAAGACTGTCGTCATTTGGATCGAACATTAGTATTTTTAAACGGGTTACAAAAAAAATACTTTTAAATTTATATTGTAAATACCAAACAATTATTTAGCAAAATTATTGAAAACTTTCAGGATTACCAATGTATTGTAAATCGAGCCATATTAAGGTTATACTTTAACAAGCCTGAGGGAACCGCAAAAGATAATCGGCTTATCGCTGGTCAAGTCGCTTGCCCAAAGGCAGAGTTAACAATTGTTGGTCATTGGTCAGCAAACGTCTGGTCACTTCACTTGGACAATGCAAAATGCTTAGATTAACTCGCTGGGTGCTCGGTGTGCAGTTCATTATACTCCCATCGCCTTTTGAACGGATTGTTTAGGATCTGTGACAGAGTTTTGGGACCGCTCCACAGGTTTCGAGCAAGACGATTCCGCCACCAATCAAGCCAATGATTGGCCATTGGAAAGGACCCTACTGGCTCGGCACCGCCTTTCTAACCCGAAATCTACCCTCTTGGGGGATTACGCCACATGGGTCCTTGTAATTGGCCGTATATTAACTTGATTTTGTCAAACATCTTAATACTTTAATGAACACTCTGGCAGAAAGGTCATCACTACAGTGTGTACATGTTTGGCAAAAACTGTCAACATTTATTGGAAACAATTAAGCGGATATATTGATTGTGGTACAACGTTTTGGACTTTACGAAAGATTTTGGGCATCAACAAATTTTCTTGCAACTTTTAAGAAATATATTTGTTTAAAAGTGACGTGTGGAACTCAAAACGTTTGCATTCGATATTTAAGCAGAGAAATAGTTGCAAACACACAAAAATGGACAGACGTGACTCGTCTGCAAGCGATTCAAGTTCCCCAGGAGGACGTGTCGAAAGAGGCAGACCAATTTGGAACCCTGCTTTAATGGACGATGGCGCAAAATCACCACCAATTCTCCGAAAATACAATAAAACAGACGACGAAGACGAAGAAGAAATCAATGTTGTTGACGACAATGATGTTAAAAACAACGCACAAGTTGAAATAGATGACTGTGATCGAGATAGCGACGGTAAGTTATTTTTTACATTTCTCACTGGACAAAAAAATTAAAATAAGATACCAGTTTCTGCCAGACTTTTTTGTTGTTGATCCGCCACCGATTAGAGTGTTTCAGTTTTAACTTAACGCGGTAGGGATATATTTATTGCAACCTCTTTTCAGTTGACCATTTCACGCTTGAAAATATATGATGAATATGACTACAAAGTCCTTTAGTGTGGAGAGTTATAGGCAATTCGTTTCAATCAATTGCGATGCCCATTTAGAAATACTTTAACTTACCATGAACTATATTTGACAAGTGCAATATAGTTCGTTTAAATGGCAAATATAAATACGCAAAAACAGTTGCAATTTGTTCGGCCTTCTACCTGGCAAATACATGCATGTTGACATAAATAAGACAGATTTATAGGCTACTAAGACTGAATATTATACAAATTCTTATTTAAAAAAGAAGTAATGAAAATTTAAATATATTTGCAGAGCGACTTTCGCGTTTAATTTAAACTATAATGTAAAGTAAATCGACTTCATACATTCTATAAATCTTATTGACTTATCACATCGATATAAACCGACCATACTGTATATTGTTGTAACGCTAAGGAAAGGCTTGCACTGCGATTTTAATATAATAGAATTGTGATAATTTCTGATAGCTTTACCTAAGGTAATCTTGATCGAGTACGTTTGCATTTAATATGAGTTTAAAAATATTACGACTAAGAAAAGTGGTTTAGCAAATTGATCGATTCATCGATACATTGATCTGGTTAAGTCTACAAACGATCAATAGATTATCGAATTAATCTTTAATCAGATTATTAATATACTTATTTATATATTTCTTATATTTATATACATCCTTAATATACTATGTAGGTCTATATAATTCCTTTATGACAGCTTACCTGTATGTTTCCCGGTTGTCTATAAATGTCCGGCTATTTACCTGTTGATTGAAAACAATACTCAATATGACACCACAATATCAAGATTGTGCCATTTTCAACGCGAAAATATTCACAATTCAGGGATAAATGTTTAGTTTTCTGAGGATGGGTTCTAAAGAAACTCGACCTCTTTCTGCGATTTCTTGCCTTCACATCGAGACGGTTTAATTGCATAACTTAAAATAAACACTAATTAAAAAATCAGTTTGAACTTAGAGTACAGGGTATATGTTTCAATATTTGTAACCATTAGACAGTATAAATGTTGGGTAAAAGTCGCTGTCCCTTTTCCTTACATGTCCATTGTTTTTTATGCTAACTTACTGTCACTTTGGTCTATCTTGTGTGTCTTATTTAACCTGTCCATTCGTGGTTTTTTTTATTATTTCAGATAAGCAAGACTATGACGACGACATTTATGGTAATTCGAAGAAACAGAGACGAAATCGTACCACTTTTTCATCGGAGCAACTCCGTGAATTAGAGGCCGTATTTCAGCACACTCATTACCCAGACTGTACACTGAGAGAACAAATCGCCGAAAAGGTGGATCTTACTGAAGCTAGAGTTCAGGTTAGCATTTTGTAGCTTACTTACAACAACTTATTTTTCTTAACGAAAGCGTCATTCAAGCTGCTTTCAAAAATATTCATTTCTGAACTGTTTAAGTAATAGGTCAGACATAGCTTTTATTACTTCTTCTCTTAACAGTCTATGATAAACATAATTCATGGCGCGCTATATTCATTCAATCTCATTTTATATAAAAACAAAATGATTACTTACGGTTGATTATTTATTGCATGCATGATACTGCCTTGGTAAATCACAATGTACGTGATGTTCATTTTGAAGTTTAAATTCTTACCTTGAGCATTTTAAAAACAAAAAAGCTCTTATTATAAGCGATATAAAGTATAACTTGACGCTTGGACTAACGAACAAGCACAAAAACAATAAACACGTCCTGATTGTCATGTTTGTCCTTTGAGTAAACAAATTAACCCATTTAATAACACCACAAATTCTATACATACTTATCTGGGATAATGGTTAATTTCTATAAACATTGTAAACTTTTGTTAAGCATCAAGTTGGGACAGAAGGCAGAAAATTGACAGATCGCATACGGTTTTTAATTTTCAATAGGACAAGACGAATGAGTCAAAAGTGAAACATTTTTATTCTAAAGCTTTTTTTGGGTACGCCTGGGGTTATTTTCACTCCTCTTAGTATTTTCTCTTTAAACCCTCCAACAATGTTCAGCGTGTCGTTAATCTGTAGTTAATTATCTCCACTCCTTTACGGAAGCATGCCCGGCTAATTTGGCGGGCCATTCTGGCAGGTTTGAAAAGGACATCACAACAAGCCTGCATTCTATAACAGATTTCATATGAATAGGTGTGGAGTGGTACAAGAGGATCTCCATTTCGATAATCATTGGGGCGGTGTTTCGTGTACTAAACCCACATTGTAAAGTAGTTTGTTAGTGATTTGCGAGAAAAAGGTCCTACAAACAAGTCCTTTTGTGACAAATCCTGGCGATAGTTTGATTGGAAAATTGATAAAGTAAAGCACACCCGCACTCTGAATGTCTAAAGAATGACATGGTCTTCTAGTCTTTTGGTGTCTTTGTTATCTGACGAGACTAGCCTGGGGGTGCGTAGGGGGCGCGCCTTCGGGCCAACACTACTCACACCTTACCGTGAAGCACAAACAACACCTTTGTCATCAAAAAGTAGCCGGCTTTAAGAAGCGACTCGAGGGCAAGCGCCACTGTTTGAAGGGGTTAGCCAAGGTGCCGTCCTTCTATGCTTACTGATCAACGAACAATTACCTATGATTGGCCCCTACAAAAAACTGTTGAAACGGAGTCCTCTACAATGATTGGCAAACACAGAGACTCCGTTCACCCTTAATAATCAGTAATGATTTCTCGCCATTGCCACGTTATGATCAGTCTAGGCTCGTTCCAATGTCCGTTTGGTATGTCGGCAACTTTTAAAAGATCACTATCAGGATTTTGTACAAAAGCTTGCGACACACAACCATTTTAAGTACGCGAATTAAATACATTTTAATAATTGCAAAATGGAGTTTAGCGCTTCGGAAAATTATAATGGCGTAGGGACAATAAAATGCTGGGGCCATGTTTGCTATACACCATAACAACGGATTTGTTTTGCTCTACGTCTTGTGAATGTTCTGACGCTTTTTCGTTTATTGCCAGTGGCCACGAGGGAGTTGCCTTCATCCAATGACTATCTTGCTTTCATATGAGTGAAATAACATTAAATCAATCGTACAATCGCAATCAATAATATTAGATATAATACACCGCGATATAAATTAGGTGAGAACAGATTATGACACAATACCGGAATGATTGAACTGATAAGCTGCTTCGTCGATAAGTAATTATACTGGGGACCAACATTATTTGTGTCATAACGCGCAGTCATATGAGTGAAATAGCCTTAAGTACGGCGCAATAGTGAATAAAACAAACACAGATATTGTATATAATGTTAGGCTGTGAGTGGATCAGAAGATGGTTTCTGATAACTCTGACGTTAAAACCACTTGAAATGTTGTGTAATATTCTATCAGCGGAGTGAAACAGTATGGTGTGTGTTTGTGTCTGTCACCCGCATTCCTCTGGGTGGTCACACACTGGGCACTCAAGACAAACAAACCAATAATAAGTTACAACTGGTCTTAACCTACCCAAATATTTGAAAACAAGTTGTTACAGACGCGTGAAATGGATTACTAGCCCCCAGTAGTGATACCAATAGACCTATTCTTTTCGTCCTCTACTGGAGGAAAAGCGCACAGTACAATGGCCACACCAAAAACTAACACTACATAAAATAGTTTGTTCAACTTGTATCCCATAACCTATAGTATCTTGACGCTATGAAAAACACATTCATGTGCCTCTCAGACAATTAATTGTAAGGCGTCTTTTGTAAGTTAGCTCCTGGTACGTGGGAATTAATATTACGGTTAGCCTAAGTCGTTTTTGTAATGAACTTTTTTTCATTATAGGTATGGTTCCAAAACAGACGAGCAAAATGGCGGAAGCAAGAAAAAAACATAGTGCGCATGTTTGACGTGTGGCGTCACCAATGTCCACCACAGGTTGCTATGGTTCCACCGACACTAGCAACAGTTCCTCAACCGTTTTCATTGATGCAGCCGACGTTGTACCCATGGTTGCCCAGATTCCCGGCTGTCATGCCATCAATGTTTCCTATGCACACACTATACCCTGATACCACATCGGCTTCCGTATTTAAAAGTAAGTCATTATTCTCGAATTGTTTTTTTACTTTTTTTAAGTATAATGTTACTATTTGAATCCATAGAATTAATATTTGTAACTTTAACTAATATATAATAATCTCCCTTTATCCATTTAGTACAAAATTTGAGACATCTTGCCGTGTTTAAATGCTCAAATTATCGAGGTAAAACCACAGATAAGGATAAAGATTCCCGGACGCTAATCGAAGCCTAAGAGTTGCAGAAAATGTCATATTCTCTTCTCATGGAATGTATTTCAATGTTTTCTTTATCTTTTATCATTGCAGATGAATTCCCAATTCAGTCATCATCACTCCGTTTAGAATTACCCCACGCAAAACACTACGAAACCTACGCACGGGATTATTTAGAACGTCTAACAGCAAGGTCACGTGAGCGAGAAGCTAGTTTAACGGAAGCTGCGTCAACAAGGCCAAGGCCGGATTCAGCGTCTCCATAGAAACACACAGAAAAGAGGAACAGTATTTATGTTATATGAATGCTCCGAAATATAAAAACAATTGGTTGATACTAGTTCATCTTTGACTTAAATATAATTGTCCGTAATGATGTCTCCGAGGATCTCTTTCAAGACGGCAAATAACTTGCTGTTGTTGTATCAAATTTTATGTCAACATCATTGGATACGGCAAACCCACAATGGGATCTACATTTTGTACTCCTGGGAGTCCGGTGAAACTTCTAAACCGGTGAAGTAAAACAATGATATTTTCTGGAATACACAATCTCAGCCAACAATATTTACAGAAAATGCAATTCACAAAGGACGCAATTTTCTTTATTTATGTTAATACCAGTGAAGTTGAAATTACTTTAATGTGATATTGGTGCAGCGCCCCCTGCTGGCTCATCGTCATTATTTTGATGTGATTATTTCCCTTGCTAAGTGCTGAAAACTATTTTGTAAAATTTTGTTTGAAAAAGATATTTGAAAATTTCAAGTATTTATTTATGCTATTTTCATATATTGTATAAATATGTTTGTAAAAAGTATTTTCGTATAAAGTACGATTTGCTAAATTTGTATGTATGTATATATAAATGTGTAAATTCATTTGGAGCCATTAAGATATTGTAAATACATATTATGAAAACAATTAATGTCTTTGTTACATATTCATTTTGCGAGTAATGTTTAAATAATGTATGTGAAATATTAATCAGGGTCTTTAGCCCATGGTTAGAATTTACTCAAGGATAATTCAGCTGTTCACATGATAGCTAACCCATGGGTAACATACAACAGCGCTTAGACTAACTGATAGTAAAATTTAAAACATAACCCATGGTTATAAATAAATTAAAGAAATTCCCATCTAAATCCATCCCACAATTCTCAATCAGTGACGTTTCAATGAAGACGGAAGAAGGCTACACCCACAGAAACAAAAGAAAAAATCTTTCTTTTTGTTTAAACATAGTGGGAATTCTTGTCAGAGAAGTTTAGGGCGGCTAACTACACTCTGCTGTCAGAACTGACCAATCAAGTTACTGATCAGAAACATATCAGATATTTGGGAGTTGCTGTTAATAATCCTGTGCATGAGCATAGGACTGAAAATGAAATTAAAGAACAGTGTATACAATGTGGCGTGAAACATAATGTGGTTTAAGATATAGAGGGTTCATTAACAATGTACCTGGAACAATATAGCCATACGAGTATTTTATCAAAATTTCAAATGACCTGCCACTGTTATTTTATGGTCGAGATGTATTTCATATTGTATGATCGAAAATCTTTTAAACCAAAAAGTAACATTGACGCAACAATAGTTAATCCACCTATCACTTAGTTTCATTATTGAATTCAATGGTGTCACAACGAATGTTACTAGGATTGAGTCTGCACCATCGTTTCAGAAGAACCCATTGTAACAGCTGTATCATCAGGCTTTTCCCATTGGTAGCACAGAGATTATGCCTTTCTCGTCATTTGCTGCCCTCCAAGCTTCAACTTGTTTCTCTTTAAAAGACAGTCACGCGCAGTTGTTCTTTGACGTGTTCCAGTGATCGATTGAAGGCGTCCTTATCCATTGTTATCGCTGTAGGTTCCAATGGGTGCCATCTTTGGGACTATTTCCTGGAAAATACATAACATTTTGTCTGCCAATGTAGCGTTATAAAATATTCTATGGGTAATTTTAGATATTGTGTTTTAATCAATCGTACTAATTGTGACATCAATTAACTCATTGGTGTAGATGATCAATTTTTATCATCTTTGTTTAGCTCTACTATAGTTATTTACTTAAATTTTGATGGGCATTGTCTGATTGAAGTCTTGCTAGAAATTAGATTTTGCATGTTCACCTGAAAATCAGGGTATTGGCAAACTTGTACTTGTACAATGATGGCAGCAATACAATATTGTAAATATCGCGTGCAATCTGTAAGGGATCTTCCTGTTTCCCTGCTGCTTCCCGAGTTTAGGGACAAATCTAAACCCATGTGGTGCCTCTGTCTTTCGTCTTGTGATTCTCCCGCCGCGTCACTGTTTGTTGTCAGTGCTGCTGATTTCCTACACCCATTGGGCTGGCACGCAAATTGGAGTGAAATCACCATTAACACAGTGTTAAACAACAATTAAAGTGCAGAGCTCATGTACACTGTATATGCTTTATATGAGTCCCTGGTGTCAGCATTCGACATAGCGTGTGGGTGTAAATTGTGGTGTGCAATTAGAAACCAATTAGTCCACTTAAAGCTGTATAGAAACCAATCCACGTAACATAATGTTTTGAAATTAAAAAGTTGCACTTCAGTGCGATGTGTGAGTCCTCATTCCACAAGTGTAATAGTCCAGCGGCCGTGACTTAGTGGTTTGCATATCGGCCTACTAATTATACTTCGATGTACCGTTCACGGGTTATTCGTCAATCGTATTCTCGCGAGAGTTTCTATAGTAGACGTGACTAAGACAACTCTCGTACGCTATGCCTGCCCATCGCGCATTTATTGTCGCCCATATTTGGGGCGACATATGCCAAAGACCAGCAAATAAAAGAATTGCAAAACAAGATGGCTCGGGTGTATCTTAGAGTCGATGCCTCGACGTAGGAAGTAGAATCGACTATATTTTAAAATGGTTGTTCGTCTGTCGATCATCATACTTATGCATGATTCACACGATGTGGCTCCGCCAATGACGGGGTTGTTATAACGAAGTTGCTCCCTGGTTATCCACCGTATTTCAGTAAGACAGAGTTGTTGAAAATAAACAGTGTGCATTTAGTTAGAAACTATATTTAGCGGCGAGGGGCTGTATTCATTGGATTCGTATTTGCATGTAGCCTAAGGGGGTAGTGTTGAGATATAACTTGCCCTTTACACGAAGTCTACATTTGATCGCCAATTTCACATCATCCTCCATGTTGATATATGTCAACAAGGCCCAAGCCACATGATCTCTGTACGTGATCAGTAATTACAAGAGGCTCAAAACAAGATGTATCTCAGACTCATTGTCTCGACGTAGGAAGTAGAATGGATTCTATTTTAGAATGCATTTCAAACTGCCTTTTAAATACACATTTGCGCCTCCTCGTGTTAGAGAGGTTCGAACCAATTGTTGTTCCCGATAATGAAATTAATGACAGGATAGTAGACTATTATTTTTATTTGTTGGCCAAAATCTGTCAGTACTGGTATGGGTCAATCAAAATCTTTCTTTCATCTGAATAGGATTTTGACACTAGGTTAGTTAATTTCAACCTGGATAAGTATTTATCCTATCTTTAAACAAATGCCCCATTTTCTTGGTGTGTGTGTGTATTTTTTGTATTTTGAAATTTTTTCATTTTTCTTATATAATTTAGATGGTGACGATTTTAAGCAGGTATTTGAAAGAAAGCGTTAATACCAAACTCTCATAAGTCACTCCGCAGTACTAGATAGCTGATAGATTCCAAAGTCTTGTTGATATGTAATGTTAATCTGTTCTTACTAGAACGTATGGCCGTTGGTGCAGACTGGTCCGTGCGATTTTCATAGTCTTACCGTCATAAAACATGTCCACATAGATTGTCTGTTACAAATGCTACTGATAGTCAATCCATATTAACTTTACCTGATCACCATAATGCGTCTAGGCAATCCATACATCAACGTTTATTTATGTTCCTGTGATTGTTTTTCAGTCTTTGCTGCAAACTGGTTTGCTTAAATAACGGAGATACCTTGGGTGTTAATGATATAGGAAACCGTCCAATCTCTATGAAAACGTAACCTTCTTGTTATACACCATCGCATCAAGTCATTCTAATTAAAACTTATAGAATATTATGTTGTTTTCTTCTTGTAGTTACATATGTACATTATAATGTTCTTAATTAAATAGTCAGTATTTATTGGTATTGTTTTGGCTCATATCATTCAATATAATTCAGCCATCGCCCATACAAAGAAAAAACAAACAAACAACAACAACGGAAACCGCTACATTCTTACAAGTAGCTCTCAAAGTTCCGGCATGTGAATGCTTATATGGTATCTTTAATTGGGGTTTTACGTCGTACTCACGGGTATTTAACTAATATGATGACGGTGTGTGTTTATAGGAGTGTAATAAAAGAAACCTATAACACATTCATCGCTATGGACAACATAAATATAATAAAATTTCATTTTTTGTGCTTTTTGTCTTTTTTTTTGTATATATACTAAAATCAAGAAACGTCTATGTCTAAGCAGTCTCAAATAACGCTAATGTGACAAGCATTTCATTTACCATAAGTATGGCAACAAAAATAACGAAGCTAACGTTCGAAAATTTAAAAAGTAGATATTCGATACAATTTTTCTTTTGTGATGGTATTTTTCTGCGATATCTTCACACGTTCCCGTCGTCTGTCACCAATTCCTTCACATACAGTTTTCTATATTACGAGGACTCATTGTGATAGTTTGTTATTTTGTATTTGGCTTCTGGTTACTTAAAGCGTATGTTTAACGCGAATTCGTGTAGTTTTCACACGAAACAGGCTGCTAATATGATTTCAAGTGTTTTGCGTTACGTCAGATAATATTTTACATATTTAAGACCGATTGTTTACTGTTATTGATCTCTGTAGGTTCGCCCTGGGTTCTCTGTGTGTGGCACTCGATAAAAAAGAGGGCGGGACAGGCAACTTGTGATATCATATGGTGACCTGTTCTTGGTTCACAGTTGCACAATTACTCTATTTCTTGGAATTATGTAATCCATATTCCGCTTAATAGTTCATACGGGGAGTGATACTTTTCAAGTGTTTTTGTTGTTGATACCATACGGTGATTTTCTCATAATTAGACTTTCTTGGGCATAAAGGGTGAATAGAAAGCATTGATCTATAGAATCCATACTCAGATTCACAGCAGATAGCTCTGAACAAGATTAAGGCATTTATTTGTGGCTTTGGATGAAAACAATTAATCCATATCAACAGTTCATTAATGAGGCAAAAGATTAACATATTCCACATGTTGGAGAAATAACGTACATAATAAGGTTCACAATAACTGTGCTTTCCTTACAACAAAGTACTAACTTAATGTGCATGTATTTATTTCCATTTGAGTGGTGATTCGCACCGTATTTTGACACTATTTCAGTCTCGTGGTCAGTGCAAAGGGTGAGAGAAACCAATAATGGACAAATTCAATTTACCAGTTTTGTACTAAAGTCCGATTTTTTAAAATTAACCATAGTTTTTCAGTTTCCAATTACGAAAGGCTATAGGTGGGCATTATTGTCTGGGTATTGCTAGTTTGATTCGCCTCGACATAAATCAGACGAGTGGCTAAAATATTGAATGTTCTCATTTACCTGATAGGATATTGGTTTGTGTAAAAGGCCCCTGATGAAAAACAATCATATCAAATCTCCTTCAACTTTAAGACATACGGCAATTTGAACATGCAAATGTGTACAGGCTTAATGACAAGATTGGACGCCCATTTTATCTTGCGATGTGCAACATAGACATAATTTTGTTTCTATGTCGTTTGCAGGTACATGTACGTCTTTAAAGCTGCAAAACTCTATGTGTTAAAAGAACACATCAAAATGCTTTATCATATCAGGGTATTTTAACAGGGTTTTTTTTTATATTTTTTGTATTTTTTTTTTTACTATTTAACGAGTTCTCAAGAAATCGTCATATAGGCCTATATAAAGACATATTGCTGGGTGTAGGACATCCCTAGATTTCACCACGGGGCCTCAGTGGTTTCAGGTCGTTGAGAAAGTGAGTGGGACGGACAACATATGTTGGTAAAAATTACGTTATTATTGTATTTATTGAAGGGACGTAATACCACCTACTAGTCTATTAGAACGAACCTTCAATGTGGAAACATCCGCTGGGTTTTACTCAACAAGTGGATAAGTGATTTTGTTGATGTAACGTTTGTTTTCCTCCAGAATCTTAGTTTCTTGATCATACTGGTCAATAGCTTGGACACATTGGACAGTTAGTCCCCCTGGCTCTCAGTGTGACAATTGGCGAAAAAGAAAGCGACACCAAAAATATAATTGGTACCGTAATCACATGGTTTGTGTATTTCATCTGGCTGGGTTGTCCTTCGCTTTCATTGTTTGCATACTTGCACTACATTTACAAATATCTTGATTTCGAATCACCTTGGAGGCAAACAGACTTTGCTTTCTCTATACAATAAAAATATAAATGTCTGAAAACTATTTAAAAAGGATAACAAAATACACGCAATAATATGGCAAGTTTTGGTTTGCAAGAGTAACCGCACTTTAAGTGAGACAGACAACATGTGGCTCTGATGGACGACAACAACAAGACATGTCAATATTGTTACGATGGATTTCCGTGACGCCCAATGTCTTACTTCCTCAATCATTTCATGTGTCATTAAATTGCGGTCCCATCTTCGCTATTTATGCTTTGAATTTTTTTCCGAGCTATCCTAAATAAGAACCAATGACTACCAACCCCTCAATCAAGAGCAACAGAGCTTCAAAGCGCGGGTTCACTTCCAAATTAGCCAGAAAACTTGCTCCGATTCATCTTTGGTTAACACAATCTGATGAACTCCTATGATATGATGTTGATGAGTTATAGTGAAACCTGTCATATACACGAATATCCCACCCCTGAGCTCCCGTGTACACGATAAGTCTACTTTCTGCCTTTGGAAATATGCATTTTAGGCCTATTTCAGTGGCGTAACTGAAACAGGAATGTACGCTGTATGCAGATTCTAAGCAAGTGGTTTTCAATATTGGAGCTTTGACATACTATCGTCAACTGGTAACAAGCAGCGCATTTGTTGTACTTCATTAGTTCCATTGATAATCTCCACAAATTGCATTTGTAGACATTATAGCACTGGAATGTCGATTAATTACACCCGATGAATCATCTCCTGTTCTAGGAGACAAGAGACAAGTTTCTACATATGTAGCGCAACTTTGAAGAAAGACTCATTTTGTCTGAGTATTTCGGCTTTATTGTACTATTGTCAATAGTGAATATAGAACAATATAATGGTTGGCCAAATTAATTAGTTTGTTTGGTTGATTGGGGTTTTACGCCGTACTGAGGGGTATTTAACTTTATATGACTACGGAGTTTCCATTTCACACGGTTCCTTGCCTAAATACGGTGGAAATCAGGAAGGAAATCTCGTGGAAGAGGAAAAGATCGTTTCAAGAAAAATCTAAATGTGTAAATTGTGATAATATTTTCACTAAAACGTACGGTCCGACTCTTTGGAACGAATGGAAATGAAATTTGTTGAATATTCAAGTTA
The DNA here is from genome assembly GCA_030265115.1 of Mopalia vespertina. Classification (NCBI taxonomy): domain Eukaryota; kingdom Metazoa; phylum Mollusca; class Polyplacophora; order Chitonida; family Mopaliidae; genus Mopalia; species Mopalia vespertina. The sequence goes on along the minus strand of JAQQZZ010069906.1, from coordinate 15,080 downwards.
TAAAAGCAACATGTCCTACAGTCGCTGCCAATATGATTATTTTTAAGGCAGTTTAATTTAGACCTGCTGTTCAAACCACGAACGCTTTGTCAAAATATATTTCTCTATAATTGTGTCACTATTGTGTATGATCGCCCGGGTGTTTCAAATAAACTGTATTTGAATGTTCCATAGAGGTATACACGGTGTACCTGAACATTCAGATTACCTGCTAGCAACATCAATATTTTCTGTTTTGATAAGATTTGCTTAATTTTAACGAAAAATCCAAATTGAACTAGGCTGTGGAAATATCACTACCGAAATCCACTTTACAACAACGTGTCGAAATACTTGTTTTCGAAAGCAAGTAACATGTCTTCTGTGATATGCAATTCATGTCATTCGTACACTTTTTGTTTAATTATTTATTTTGTATTTACTAAAGTTTTTTTAAAATCAAGTATTAATATATCCATGTATTGTTATTTCCTAAAACTGGTTATCTAATTTTAACTGCGGTCACAAAAATTTCCACGATTAACGTTCTCTTGTCATAATTCATCAGGACTACGGTCTGTTCCTCTAACCATGGTTTGTGTATACAGGATATCCCTTTAATTTTCGTGAATATCGAAACCTTTTAGCATTTTTCTTTGTCTCAACTCTAACCTTCTGACCATAAATGGGATAACAAAACCGTCTGTCCTCATGATGAGCCTGTATATATTTTCTTATTGGTCAAAAGACAGATCAGAACTAAATTAGTATGCTAATTAAACACTGCTCTGTGAATTCGCACGCAGCTCTACACCTAATCTAAATTATGGGACATATTCATTGGATACGATATAAACACGGCTAATATCGCGCGGGCCTGTTGTAAGTCAACAATTTTGGAGCGGATTGTCATTAAGCAACGCGGTGGTTTTCTGTAGGAACATGTTTATTGGATGTCCCCTCAAACCCCTGACATTTCTGGTGCATCTGTTTATCAACTGTGGTTACAATTCAGAGCGAGTCCATTACACGAGTAGAGAGTTTCGTTTTAAAGCATTTTAGCAACTCTGATTCATTATTGGCTCAACGTTTCGGTGTTTTGGTCAAACCGTCGTCAAGATTTGATGATGGTTCAATCAATAAAACGAAACGTCGAGGCAATAATCTTCGAAACTGAGCAGGTCATGAATTCCCTATCTTTCTTTGGACTTGTTACTATGCATTATTAAGTGAAGGGGCTTAGTATAGTAGTCTTAACAAAGTTTCGTTTCTCTCCATGGTTTGCATGAATTTTCTCCATCATGTTTTTGTCATAGTATTTCGGCGTATATCAGTATCAAGCAACATCCGCGTAATATATAAGTAGCACAAATATTAGTCTTCCTTCTCGAATTAACACACATCCAGCAACATTTTCATCTGTAAAAAACGGTAAACAACATCAAAGCACACAAAAAGAAAATAATGATATATTTTCATTTGCATCTGGAGAAGACTTAAGTGTGTTCTTAACAAGAACCTGGCTGTTTGTTAATACAGAAATTAGTCAATTATAGTGTTCAAATTCTACAATCCTTTGATACCTAATTGTTGTAATAGATCAATTGAAATCTTTTCAACCGTATCGACACGGCTGATCAGTCCCAGTGTTCAGCTCTATATCGATAACAGGAAAAATACCGTGGTGTCTTTACATGCGATTTTATCATCGCATACCTTTGTTTTATTAAATAGCTGGACATCGATACGTAACTTAGCCCGTACGCGATTACAAAAATTATTTTAGATAAAATACCCCAATCTGGAAAAAAATCTTTAACCGTTACGTAATGCTCCACGTGTTCAGCAGAATCGGACAAAAGCTAATCTGTTGACAATAGACAGGAAGGGGTTACGGATAGGTACCGATTAGCGTATTACCTGTCTCTACAATCCCTTGATCTCACCGACAGCCTAGGTAACTTGGTACGGTCAGTGAATTTTGTTCGCTAATTTATCTGCCTTATCTTAAAGCGAATTTTCTCATTGACAGAACCACAGTAGAAAAATCCAAATATTCAATGAGGGACTAATTTGTCGGTCTCTCTCAAGTAGCTTTCGCCGTCACCAATCTGATTGATTCTACCAAGCAGAAAATTGCTCCTTACCTTAACAAACCAAAACATATATCAGTTTAATCTGACATACACGAGAGCTCGCTGATACAAAAGTCACAAAAGGACATAGATATGCAATATCAGTTATAAATTTGGACGATGTTTAGTAGTTTCCTCCCAAAAATGCATTTCCTAATTTTTTCTGCAGATATTTAATAAATTTCCGAAAACTATTGTCACTTTGGTGGACATATTTTGAACTAACTTATTCGGTGAACTCAAAAGTCAATAAGGAGTTGGATGTGGAATAACTTTTGTACATATTTTGATTCACTTCGTTGAATACACTCTCCAAAATACCTTTTAATCAGTAATACATATTTTTGTTTATAGATGTGTCTTCTATCATCTGAGCATTCCCCCAAAAGTGAGAGGCAAATATACCATGTTTTAACACAGTAGTTGGTAATTGAACTTATTTTCCAGCCATTCCCCCGTAGCACGAATAACACAGTAACATTGTTTAAATTAAATTAAAATGGAAAGTTGCATCTCGTGACGCTAATTTACTAAGTTATCCATATTGTGTGAACAGTCACATACATGATTTATAAACAACGAAAGCGTAAAGGCGATAGACGTTCCTCTTGCCTCGGACCGAGACCTAACTTAAAAAGAAATCTTAAAAGTAACACATGGATTCTTATTATACTTTTAGACCACTCTGATGCAACTGTGATAACGTTTACCTATTACAGGGGGATGGGTTTTGTGTTATCAAAAAAGTTATAACCAGCTTTTGTCAGTAGCTTTTTCTCTTAGTCTCCCCCTCTCCCCCTCCCCTTCCCCCCTCACCCACTCCCTTCCCCCACACAAACACACATAAATATAAAATACACGGACAAGATAATTGATAATTTCAGCAATCTAAGTGGTTATTTGTCTTCCAAGCCTGGTGCTTTCACAATCACAATTGAACGAGGCTAGCTGTATCGCTCTCGATTATACACACCGACTTTCTTGTGGACATTGTTATACCAAAGGATTTCATGTACTCGCTGCGCGACAGCAACATTATAAATACACCATGATTCACAAGAAAATCGTCGGATATAACTCACTGAGGTACCAATGTCCAAGGTTTGGAACCATTTACCAGCGGACAGTAAAACATTCAATACTTTTTTTTAATTTAGCGTATATCTGAAATTAAATTAGTAATCCTATAACAGTTAATTGAATAACTGCATTTGTTTTTTTATATTTGCAAATATTACATGTTGACATTTTAGAAATTTTATTTATTGCCTTCAGTGTGTGTTTTAGAATTGTTAATAATATATTTTTGTATACTTGTCGGTATAAGCAGCCTCTAGTCTTGATTTATGCTTCTTTTTTTAACTACCGCCATTAGATAAATATTTAGACTTGACTGTTTAGCTATATCCAATCGTAAACGAGATATATACTTTATCATGTCGAAATTGTTTTGTGTTTGTTGTTGTTGCTATTATAGTATTACTAGCTGTTGTTTCGAGGGTGTTATTGTTATCTGTTTATCAATACGATTTGATGCCGTTCATTTCACTTATGTTCATTTATGACATGGAAGTACAATACTTTGGTCACTAGTTATACTACAATTAATACTGCCTTCAAACTCATTAATGACATCTCTCCAGGTTCATCTTGTTTACATGCGTGTACTGTAACCTAAAGTCTGTTTAATCACTTTTACAAACAATCCGATAATATTGTCGACATATCGGAGAATGTCACAATTGGCGTCCAAGAATGTTATTTTGACAACAATGGCTCACGGAGGGGTTGGGGGTCGTTTGAATGGGCCTGTTGCTTCATCTCATGAGGGTGAAGCACATACAAGAGCATAAGAGGGCGTGAAACCAACGCATCGTTCCCCAAAATCGTCCTGGCGTTTTCTGACATCCGTCTGGCGTTTTGTGAAATGGTTTGAGGATGAAATAAGGCCGTAGGACAATCTTGACAAGTCGTTGACCATGCTGGAACAACCTAATGGGACAATAGAAGTCCCTTGTGTTTCTTTTCCAGACAGGCAATAACTTATCCTTTTAATTATATCTATGTGTTATCACTTTGTGTATAGTTCATGTTGTAATGATATGTATGTGGTCCTCAAATTGTCATTTTATAAATGCGCTATTGCTTCATCTGATGGCATAACTACTGAGTATTTAGATATGATATATGGTTAAGATACGAATGCTGTTTTCTGTTTAATATTATTTTATTGTCGTATTATTCCTGGTCAATAAAATAAAATTAAATCTCAGCACTTTTGCAATACTGCTGCACCACATCTTGACGACATGCTTATTGATGGCGTATTAACCAGACCTAACCTACGTTTGAATTCTAAGTTTTTCAGAGCGAAATGCTTGACTACCTCAAGACTTTCTTATTGTTTTAAACCGTGCTCCACCACATCAAACATCCTGTAAATTGTCGATGCAATGGTAAAGTTGAGATACACGATTTGATAAGAAGAGAAGACTGAGTGCGCGAGAATAACTACCGCAGACACAGTAAATTGGCTTTGAGAAAGAGCAGTGAATTGTTTGATGAAAATCAGAAGTTATGATAATTTGTAAGTCAGTCGCTTGTCGACGCCTGTTAAGCAATAACGTATGGAATGCAGTACTGGGCGATTGCCCCCTTGCCTCCTTGTTCCTACATCAAAACGCCCAACTCACAATAAACAGAAGCGGTCACGTTATGTACAAAAAAAGGTTCTATATCTTTCTAAACTTCTACATGCCACTTAAACAAGTATCATTTTCTTTGTAAATCTGGTCAATTCTTCATTGTAGACGGAGAGCGGAGGGTCGTTTTGTGAAATTCCTTTTTTAACCAAAACGTTAACCACACAACAAGCAAGAATACTGTTGTCGACAACACCATCCAATAAAACTTAACCACTCATGGTTTATCCTAAGTGGACTAAACTTTATAACCTAACTTTACCACATGTTACACAAGGGAATGTTTTTATTCTCTGTACAAATAAATCCCGGGATTATCTTTCAAAAGGCCAAACAACAAGAATTTATCCCTTCATCAATCCAGTTTTTACCGTGACCACAGCGACCAAGAAAACAAATTCCACCACGAGATTAATACAGTTTAAACAAATATGTGACCAAAAGCAATCCGAATAGTCAGATCATTTATTAGCACAAAACCACCACGAATTAGCGGAATTATCAAATCATAGACCGATTCTTTAGTTAATCAATGAATAAGTCCACCACAAATATTCCAGATCTACTTATTGTAATAATATTACCTATGTTTACATATTTGTGCGCAGTGGAATAGGACTTGGCTAAATTGGGGACCTCGATTCACAAAGGGACTCACAGCAAAGCAACAAAAAACAATACAGAGAAATATTTAAACCATAAAAAATCTTTAAAGGAAGTGCCCAAGCCCTAGGTTCAGTGGTAAGTCGGAGCACTGACCCTTCTTCGCTTCAGGTATATCAAGAAGTCACACGAGATGGCTCCATATTTTGCTAGGTTTTCCGTCGATTTTTCATCGTATTAAAGTTAAGCCGAATGAGGAGTGGACACTCTGTCATCATTTAAGTGAAATAGGACGTTAAACAACATGGAATTAAACAAACAAACTAACCCTAAAAGACAATTTTACATGTGACAAATAGAATAGGCCGAAATGTTTCTACTAAAGTATATATGGGTTGCATTGTTTATGCCAGGAATCTTGGATTTAAAACACTGGTAAAACTATTGACTTTTTTCTATACGTGTTGGTCTGACAATGGGCGATGGAGCACATCTCCGTGGTATAAATGTAATGTCCTCGTACATCAACCAATTAATCGACCAATAGATACTGGTTGTGGTTAAAATAGAGCAATAACACCTTTTGCATTATATTATACGGCTTTGTTTACAATCCGTTCACTAGGAAGAAACTAGTGGAGCATAATTTGATTTCATTCCTTATCGCGTGACATGTGCCTTAATCAACAACCGCTTACACAAGGCCCACAGCATATACATTCCTCGCCGGATCACCAAAGGTTTTGTAAATATTTTCATACCGTGTGTAATACGCACAGCCATTCTATGCATTCAGATAATGGGTAAAACCATTAATAGGGAACTGCTAATCTGCATGTGAACGATTTGGTTAGAGCGGGACGATTAACAAACTGGAGTTTAACCACTGAGTATAAACTACATGTTCTTGTTTCATTAGTGTTTAAAGTCGTATTCAATGGTACACTTATAGATTGCCGGTATCGGCTGGAAAAACGAAAAGAAACATCACAAAAACCAGTTTCTAAATGGACCTTAATCCCGCTTGAAAGTATTATTTGTCCAACTTGCCTTCGCCTAATTGCATTTTGATCCATACGTTGAGCAAGACTACAACTTGATTAGCCTAGTCATTGGACTCGTTATCACTGGACTCGTTATAACCACTGGTCAATTTGGCTTGGATTTTGTCAGTAATAATGAACAACACAGATTCACCAGTTCGCCAATTTAACTGGAATCGATCACCTGTGTTGTAAATGTTGGAAAGTCAAACATGAAGTGGACAAAATTCATTTTTGTTTATTTTGTAAGCGGAACAAATCGAGGAAAAGGTTAAGTAAAAAAATTAAACTAACTTGAAAAAATTAACATGTCCCTACCTTGCGATTCTATATAAAGCAAACATTACATATACGGTAGAACAACTTCTATCTTAATAGAGAAAAGCTGAAAGCAAATTTACAAAAAATGCAACCGAGCAAAGGGAGATAACAAAAACACGATTGGAGGTCAATTTGAGTTATCTGCTCCTGTATGAGTTTCGTGAATGGAGACGGGATTTTGTAACCATCAAGTACCGTCTAGCTTTTTAACGCAGGATTACTGTACAGCTGAATGACATCGAAGCATTGTCCCGGTGTATTTATTCAGCTGTAGTTTGTCTTGATACGACCGCACCATTTACGCCGTTTTAGCGGGTATCACTACATTTAAACATTTAAAATGGTAGTAGGTTTATGACCAAGCGGGTTGTACGTAAGGCATGGAGGTAAGCCCTCTTCAGGTTTTAATCAAAGGTGGAGACGGGTGCCATATTCGGATCCCAAAGTCTAGCCCACAAACCACAGTAAGATGCAGAGTTCTGTATCTTTAATATTCTATCACATAATATTTAGAGACACAGAGTTATACTGCACATAGCTGAGCAATTGCTCACTACATAATAAGTAAGGAGTGTGCGTCATCATGTAGTGCGGAGGTGATTTACGGTTGCTGCTATTTATGTATAGATGTGCTGTGGAGCTGGTGGCCCGTTCTCCACTGCAGGTTGACGCCAAGGCAGTGCGTTCTGGGAGCTGACTCCGTTGAATAGAGAATGGGGACGCAAGTCTTAATTACTAGTACGGACAATGGGTATCTTGAGTCAGCGGTTTAAAAAGGTGTGCATGGGTTGAATTATTTCTATGCCGGACGATTCAATACATAAATATTTCATGCAAAAGCGACTCATGGAGTCATAAAGCGGGAATCACAACAAAGACAACAGGAGTTATCTCCCTTAGCAATACATAACCAACATGGCTGACACCGTCACATCATGTCGGAACGGAAGTGACACTGCGCTGCACTACAAGAAAGGAGAAGGGAAGGCTTGTGAGGTTGTGGGATGTTGGGTGAATGTGTGACCGACTTCCCGTGATGCTTTGCGAGCTGTGATGTGGGGGAATCTCGGGCATTTGTGCTTGCATTTGCCATTACATAATAAGGAAAGGTTGTTACTTAGAATGTAGAGCGGAGCGGATGGGTAGCAGCGCACTAATAAATAAGTTACTGAAACAGTTGTACATATGATGCAGGAGTTGCATCATGGGGGCGGTGTGGATATCTTCCCGTGATGCGTTGCGCCTTGCGGAATCTCGCGAGTCTTGAGGAGATGTGACAGGAGGTGGGATGACATGGGCTGCTGTGAAGGTCATGGAGTGAAACGTTGACTCGGTGACTGGAGTTTGTTTAGCTGTAGTTGAAGTGGTTTAAATAATTAGTGTATAAATAAAACCAAGCACAATTTTCAACGTATGGTTATAACATGGGCTGATTTCATGTAAAAAAATGGGTTGAAAGGTACAACATCTAATTGAGATATTGAACAATGGAAATGCAGAGATTTTGACGAAAACTACATATTAGAATCTTGGGCATTAGTGGTATTAAGTCACTTGCCTTTTCCGAGATCAAAAACAAGCTCTGGACATTCCAAAACAGAGATCACATCATTCTGTCTCTCGTCGAGACTTAGATTAACTCAGTCTCGCGTGAACCAGACTCTTCTCGCGTTAACTTCGCGAGTTAACGTGTCTCGAGCAGTAGTCGAATTTAACACCAGAAAAGTCATTTGATTAAAACTGGAAGCGGGCTTACCTCCATGCCTTACGTTCAGCCCGCTTGGTCATAAACCTAGTGCCATTTTGAATGTCTACGTGTAGTGATATCCGCTAAAAAGGCGTAAATTGTGCGGTCGTAGCAAGACAAATTACAGCTGTATAAATACACCAGGACTTTGCTTTGATGTCATTCAGCTGCACATAAATCCAATTCCCTTTTTAAAGATACCAAACACCCAAATCAAACAAACATTTTTAAATGAATAAAATTTATCAATTTTATGTTGACCTACATAAACAATTATGCATCTTTGGCTTATTGTAAAGGAAGAGCACCTTCGTCACTTCCTGGTAAGACAGTAATGGTGCGGGTTTATCCCAAATTTCCAGTCTGCTTTAAAAGGCTAGATGGTACTTGATGGTTACAAAATGCAGAAAAGTCTGGTTAATTGGCCGTTCTAATCAAATTTTGCATCCCTTGTACTATTATGGTACGTAAAACGTGAATGAAGTGGATAGCTAGCTTGCTATATAGCTAGCTTAGACCTAAATGCAAGGGTCGGATACTCTGGCAAAAATTGGAAGTAAATTAACTATTGATGTTGAAATTAGAATAGGTTAACCTTAGTGTGATGTTGCCCTGAGTTCATTTACCGTTTTTCCTCAATCTGCCTGACAGATGTATTATTTGTGTCAGGAATTTGACTTACCCGTGTTAACCTATAAGATCTATACTTGAGATAATATTGTGAAAGCGGATACATGCTATGGATACAATGACTGTTAAGGACATATAACTCAACTCTAGTGCTTCAGTAAGGGACATCTCCACTAGTTGCTCTTAGTTAAGTTAAGTTAAGTTAATTTATTCACCAAGTTCATAATACAATTGAAGTTCATTGTAAATTAACAAAATGGCGGGAATAAAGCCAAAAAGGCTTGCTATATCCCAGTCATATTAAATAAAACAAAATAGCATGGCGCATATATATACATATATATATATATTCAAAATATATATATACATATATATTTTGAATATACATATACATACATACATATAGATATATTATTGAAAGGCAAGACAATTAACACTCAGTAACTTTTAGAAGTAGAGGTTTTAACAGATAACATATATACAGATGGGAACACGTTAAGCTGGGTTGTATTTCTTAAAAAGATATATTTTGGCCTGGGCTTTGAATAAAGACATTGAATTTAATAGCTTTAGATCAATAGGTAGTCTGCTCCATTCCCTTGGTCCAGAAATTTGGAGCGAAAAATAAGCGAGGTTGGAAGCAAAAAATGGTCGATATAGGTCGGTACCATGGTTATAACGATGAATATATATGTGAACTTTAGGGTATATATGATCCCCGTGGATTTGTATTAAAAAGATCGAACATATTTAAGATACAAATATAAATATTAAGCAATTTATACCTTCTTACCTGTGTTCAGATGTCGAGAAATCTGGTGTGTGTTAAAATATGAATGTGAAACAACCGCTGTGCCTGTTTTTATAGTTGCAGTGACTTTGTTGTAAACCTAGTGAACACAACAGAGGTCAACAGGAAGAAGCAGTCAAGTGTAAACATATTGTAACTTTAAATTCTAAAGTATTGACAGTCAGATTTTCAATAGCAATTTTCAAAACGGAGATTCCTCGTTTCACATGAATAAGTCATAAAAAGTAACTTTTCATCACAGTACATGTGCTCGCCTGTATGGAAGCCAATCAGTGCCATGTCGAAGACATATTTGTCTTCTACCTATCTAGAAATAACCAGACAGCTATCTGATTATTGTGAGAAAGTATGTCATAATTATGAACTAATTAGGTAGTTAATTAGTTAGTACAAATGTAACGAGTAAGCGTTTTTAAGAGTTAGCCAGTCGTAATTACGAATTAGTATGCCGTAATGATGGTTAGTAAATTGTTTCTACCAGAAAGCATATCCTAATTACGAGTAAGTGTGTCGTAATAATGAGTTATTGTAGTTACGAAATCAGCTCTGTGTATGGCTCATATAAGGGGCGCCTGGAACTGGCGAACGAGTTAGCAAGTCGCAATTACGAGTAAGTATGTCGTAATGAGAGTTAGTTAATCGTTATTACCAGTAAGTAAGTTTTAATTTCGAGTAAGTGTGTCGTAGTTACGAGTTAGTGGATACGAAGTCAGCTCTGTTCATAGTTCATTCCAATCGTATTTTTGCGAGAGTTTCTTAATGAACAAGAATTAGACAACTCTCGTACGCTATGTCCGGCCATCGCGCATTAATTTCCGTAAATATTTGCGGCGACGTTTGCCACAGATCAGCAAATAAAAAAAAGTCCAAAACAAGATGGCCCGGGTGTATCTTCAATGTCTCGACGTAGGAAGTAGAATCGAGTCTGTTTTAGAATGAGATCATTCGACGCGCAATGAACTAGTGAGTTATCTCCAATCTGCCACAAAAGAAACCAATCTAGTTCTTGATCGTCTGTTTAGACATTTGATATGAAGCGAGAAGTTGCCCAGTGGATAGAGAGATCGCGGGCGGTGTTTATGGAGTGGATAGGGAGATCGCGGACAGTGTTGTGGGTCTTCGCGAACCAAGCGTAACACACTGTTGTCTCTACGCGTTTATAGATGGGATGATGGTTAAGCGACTTATCACCACCTTTGGGTCCCCAATTAATAACAATCTATGCAAAATTGTCTTCCAAAGAAATGCCTTCAAATACGATGTTAAACATCAACATAAACACAATGAAGGTCACTATTTTCGCCAGATCTTCACCCAAACCCCACTGACCCAATCTATCCCCATAAACGTTGTTTTCTGTGCTTTATGTGCCACCTGCTGGAGAACCAATAAATTGCCAACATTCAAAATGATCTGGTTTTCCAACCGCGTTTGGTTCTCAACTCCATCGTAATAACGAGATTCTGTCTTGTTATACGGAACAGGTGATTCGAAATAACGATACTTACTCGACAAAAAACTTGGCAAAATCTGGCTTCCGTATAAATGTTTTACAGGGGGAGTCCCCGTCAATTTTTTTTATGATTTTATTACCTCAAAGTTGACAATCAAAAAACGCACCCTTTTTACTGGTTATAACATATTGGTTTAATTAAGCCTGAACATTTTACACTCTGTGTAATAAATCATTGACTGTAAAATGTTTCCTTCATTCTCTTGACAATTGACCCTTCCCAGGGGATCTGTTGATATGTTGCCATACATTAAACATCAATGTGGGTAATAAATAGTGTCAATTAATAATAATAATTTGGTACAATGAACTGTTGTAAACATATTGCGTAACTCTATGCAACATGGAAGACGTGTACTGTTCTTAATGTGTTCACGTGGATACCCCACACCTTGTGCCCTGCCACCAACTAGATTCTTCATGAATTTCCTTATTGTCTAACATTTAAGAAGGATCTCACACCACAACCATGTGGATGGAGCGACCACCTTAATCCGTCATAGTACCTTCTTCTATTCCTACTCCTGGCTTTGGGGGGGGCGGGGGGGGGGGGTCATCTTCATAAGTGTTTCTGTTACAGGGGACGGGAGGGGGTATTCTCTACCCCTTCTTAGTTAAACAATGGCTGAAAATGTCATTTTTTTGGTTTATGATGGTTAATGGCCTATAGGGTAGAAATTAATTCAAGTGGATGGTGATACCCTAGTCTATTAATCAATTCAGTACTTAGCGTATGTTAAGCGTCACGTCCTTCATTTATGTATTGGATTTCATTTAATGCGGTACTATAATTATTTGCCTTTTCTCGTTGAATATATGTCGTTTTGCCTTTTGTATTTGGCTTAATCATTTGTATTATATTGTTTAATAATTTTTATTAACGTTTCGCGAAAGCTCTCTCAAACCGGCTTCCAGAATTGCCTGAAAGAATGAACAATAAAACATGAAATTCAAATGTTACCTGTACATGTTTGCATCATCATCATCATCATCATCATCTCAAAAACAAAGATCATGTCATGACACGGATAAAATAATAAGACAGAATCTGTGATAATTCTTTAATAAAGACATTGACAAATATACAAATAATAGCACAGCAGTATAATCAAGTGATATACATGTTTAAAAAAGCATAGACCGTACCATGATAGTGATGTAGGTGTCACTAGGAAAATAAGAGGTCATACTGAAAAGGTATTCAGGTTTAAACAGGGTATCACCAATAGGATCTACCCACATAAACACTCGAGAATATCACATTATAATTTCATATTGAGTGGAGAGTAATCATTTGTTTCTGGTAATATTTGTTTTGAATATAACTGCACTTAAGTTTTGCATTGAAATTGAAAGTCAGAAAAAGAAGAAGAAGAAGAGAAGAAAAAAAATTGTCAATATTAGCACGAAACTGTAGGTTGAACAGACAAATACGACAAAGGCTGAGCAGTTCTTCAGTGCGTGATGGTTGGCATCATTTTGTGCCATCAAGTACCAACTACCTTTCAACGCAGACTGGGAACTTTGGGATAAATCCGCGCCATCATTGTCTTACCGGGAAGTCTCGAAGGGGCTCGACTTTTAACCACAGATAAAAAAAACCGGGTGCATACAAATTTGAAAATGTGTTATGTATCATTTTTTTTATTTAAGAATGATTAAACTTGTTAGTATCTTTATAATTTGTTTGCTTGTTTGATTGGGCCGACTCTGATATCTTTTAAAAAATGAATTGGATTAATGTACAGCTGAATGACACCATAGCATAGTCCCGGTGTATTGATGCAGCTGTCGTTTGTCTGGCAATGAACGCACAAAGGTACGCCGCTTAAGCGAATATCACTACATTTAGACATTAAAAATTCCTGGTTTATAACCATCCAAGCTGTACGTGACATGGAGGTTAGCCCGCTTCCGGTTTTAATCAAATGGGTTGACACACTATATATAACGCTCACAATGCTATACTATTATAACTAACGCACATATGTCATTCACGTCCCTGGTTACGACCGAGACTGTAAATGCCGTGCAATGACAGACTGTTCATCCGGTTCGGAGATAGGCGCAACAGTTTAATTTGGTCTCGGCTATTTTTAGCAAATATGTTACCGTCCCATGACCAGGATGTCTCAATAGCAGGATGATCAACACAACAGTAAAATAAGAACTGGTTTTGGGGGTTCAGATCTTCTTTAATTACGATATGCGTACCTTTCAATGCTCACTTTTTACGTATATAAGCCAATAAAAACACAGATAGGCTGCAACCGTGGTTAACACCAAATTCAGCCAAAACAAGCAGAAGCTGTCCGATTTTATTCTGTGTTGATATTGTTAGTCGCATGTAAACTTGGGGGAATGTAATTCCATTCAAAGTTCATTATTTGAATGGTGTTTGTTTATTGTTCGTGCATGTATCCGTTGGTCATGTAAAAATACGGAGTCGGGAAACTTCGGTTCGTCGGCGAAGATCTATGGCTTTTACAAACCAGAATTGAGAAGCAGATCTGTGATTGATCAATTTAGGAAACCAATCGACATTGTAGGTGGGGTGAATGCGTTAGATCTCAATATAGCGACAAACAAAACACGGGGAGCGTTTGTGAGGTCTGATTTTAATTAGATCGATAAACCTACAGTCGTTTTTCATTTCACGAGTTATGAATTTTACGATTATGTCCCTCGGTTTGGCAGGAGTGGTTGTATTGTATGACCCTAACCTGATGTGATATCCATATCGAGTTTATCATTTAATGAAGCAATTACTTTTGCAGTGGACTCATCCGTAAATACGTACACTCTCCAGTCTCCCGTGCATGTTGTTCCAGGTTATTTTGTGTCATTTGTAAAGTTTGGAATGTGGTATTGGCACGCTTGACCTCTTGTTGATTCTCCTCTCGCTCGTTAGATATACCCTTTTATGAAGCTCTCTTTTCAAACATTCATTTTCTTTCATAAATATTCGAGATCCGTGTTGTCCTAATACAGGTGTTAATTTAGAAACAATTTTCTTAACATAAATTTTCGAGATTCTTGTTTTTCTAGTACAGATGTTAATTTAGAAACAATATTTCTAACATAAATATAAAACTCATCAACAACTTTTCAATCAATGAAAGTTATAAGCACTGAGCGGACTCGCATAGATATGAGAACAGGAAATAAATTAATCCAAATGAAACAACAACAAATGAAGAAAGTTGGATATTCTGTCTTTAGAATTTATTGGTAAGGATATATATGAAATATATGCAAAATGTATCAAATTAATACATGAAGTAAGTATACATTTTCATATAGTAAAGATGATTATGTCTATCTGTTTGGTGTATTCCTGTTTCGTCTACGATTTGAATTTTTCTATTCCTGTTTCGTCTACGAATTATCTTGATAACCCGTGGCTCGGCGTTAATCCGACCTGACCAGCGCACCTCCTGTGGGATGCGTTAATCCGACATGCTTTCTTACTTGAAAAAAAAAAGAATCTGTGTGACAGAATTGTGTTTACTCAGCTTGTTGTCAATGTGTAAAACCAATACTAAATTAATATATGTGACAGAATAATGCTCACTACGCTAGACTATTTAAGGATA